>JARJCV010000317.1:0-47108 GCA_029281435.1 Mycena haematopus
CCTTCCCCCATCATCCTCATTCGCATCCGCAGGATCACACCTCTGGCAATGGCATGCATGAACGCGCGCGCGCGGTATCCTCGCCCGCGAAGGTGCAGAACAAGCTCGATACGCTGCACGCGTTGCTACGTTTGCCACCCCCCGTCGGCAGCTCCGCAAGTACAGTGTCTACTCCTGGCGCATCGCCGCAGCTCCCACCTCCCGTTTGGCGCCTCGTCTTCTCGTACCTAAGCATGGCCGACGCCGCCCGCGCCGCGCTGGCGAATCGTACGCTATGTGCCGCTGCGCGGAGGCGCCTTTATGGCGTGGTGGATCTGTCTGGTCGTGCGTCTGACGTCGGTGACGGGGATGTCGACGCAGAAGTAGGAAGAATGAGGGGAGATGAGGAAGGTGTCGACGGCGTGGGTGTTGACACTAGGGAGCAAAGAAAGCGAAGACGAGACGCCTTCGTGCATGCCTTGCGCACGCCGCACCTCGCAGCGCGCGTGGAGGGCGTCGTGTGTGCTGGGTGGCCGCCGTGGCCCAGCCTGGGTCTGGACGTCGGAGAGGTGGGCTTTATTTTCGTTGTCTCGATTATTTTCCTCGGGGGTACCTTTCCTTTTCATTTCGTACGGCTTTGGAGTCGGGTTTCGCACCCTTTTCCGCAGGCTCTTCCTTGATTCGTATCGCCGCCTTTCCTTTCCCCCTTGTCCTTCGTACACCACACCCAGATTCTATCTATCTTCCTTCGTCGTCCTAGCTCATGTTCTTCATGACGGGCTTACTCCCGCTCCTCACTCCACCTCCTTACGCATTCTTCTGCTGACTATCATCCATCTCGCAGGTCCACCTTCCCGCCCTGCGCAGCCTCACAATCTTCCCACCCGACGTCCCGAGCACTCCGTCCCCTATATTTGCGAAGCCCAGAACACCGACCACGCCGACCGCGCTCCATCCCACACGCACCGACCCCACCACCGCCCTTCTCGCCTTCCTCCGCGCCCACCCGACGCTTGAGCGCCTCGCCGCCGTCGGGGGTGAAGAGGCTGGCTTCACGGAAGACGAGACACCCGCTGAAGACCTCCTCCCGAACCATGCCGACGACCACTCGCCTACGCCCTTTCTCCCGCGTCTCACGCACCTGCATGCCCCGCCCGCGCTCGCCGTGCGTGTTCTGGAGCGATTGCGGCCGCTCCATTCTGCGCCCTGCGCCCTTTCCTCGACGGCTACCGCTACTTCCCTGCTACAACCGCATCGCATTCAGCAAGCCAGGCCTGTCGGCGGCGTCGCTCGCGCTTCTGGCTCCGGACCCGAAGCGCTCCCGCCTTCCGGGGTGGGGACGGGCACGAGAGCCGGCACACACCGCAGAGGCAGAGGCGCAGCTCGCGAAACGTCGTCGCAGCGCAAAACACATCCTCCCCTGCTACAGCTACATCACCTCTTCCCGGGAGCGACCCCCACGCGCATCCCGCGCAAACCGCCACCTTCCGCGTTCAGCGTTGTCGCCGCCACAATGATCAGAGAAAGCCGTGGAGTTGGTGCCCGGGGAGAAGGTCGAGCTCCGCAGAGTAGGGAGTGTGGGCCGTGCGGCGCGTGCGGTGTACGTGCAGCAGGCCTGTAGCCGCGACCGGAGTCGGGACGTGGGTGAAGGCAGAGCCGCACGCGCATCCGCTACGGGTGCTGCGCATCGCTATCCCGCGGCCGTTATACGAAGGCGCCGCGGGCGGGGGCGCATCGGGCGCGCGGTGGGTGGTGTGCTGGCGCGGGGCGCTGGCGCTTCTACGCCGCCTACACATCTAAGAGTCCAGGGGACGATGGCCAGAAGCTGGCGCTTGCGGTGCATCTGCTCTTCGGGCCGCGCATCGAGCGGCGGACGCTTGAGAAGGTGCTCCGTACCCTGGGATCGGGGCTCGACGACGTGGTCCCTTCAGTCCCTGCGCCGCCCTCGCTAATGGATCGCCGACTAAGGAGAAGGTGCCGCCGTCGTCTGGCCTGCCGCGGGCGGAGTGGGAGGGAGGAGAGGAACCGGAGAAGAAGAGGAAGGGTGTCAAACTGGACCGGAGCGTCGCACTGCTTGAGGTGCGGAGCCCTGTACGAGTCACAGAGGTTCGTTCGTCCTCTACCCACTTTCCTTCATTTTTCTCATTATTTCTGCTTAGCTCTACAAAGTCGTGGCCGCGGTCTTGCCGCGCTACCCTGCCCTGCGCACGCTACTGCTCACGCGCCCGCCAGATGCGTGGGGCGGCTCGATGGCAGTGCCTTCGGTCCCACCATCGCCACGCTCACCGTCGGTATTTGCACCCTCCCCGCCGTCGACGCCACGCCTTCTACTTCGCCCTCATTGCGTGTACCTCCTCGCCTTGCTATCTCCACCGTTTCCTGGTCTGCGCACCCACCCTCACCCTCATCCCGTGTCCACCCTCTCCCTCATCCCGTGGATCCCCCTCGCCCTCCTCCCTGCACCAGCCGCCTTCCCCCGCTTCACCCTCGCGCCACCGCCCGGCTGCGCCCCTCCGCAGCGCACCCCGACCAGTGGGTGTGGGAGTGGGACGGCTGGGGCGACGCCGGAGACGTGCTCGCTGGCGTCGACGCCCCCGCGCTGCCGCTGCATGCGCTGCAGCTGAAGCCGCTCCCGGATGTGCCGGCGGACGTTGGCGATGACGAGATCGATAACGGCAATTACTATACCTATGGCGAAGCCGGGAACAGCGGCCTCTCGCCCGAGGATGCGGCGCATGTGGCTGCGTGGCGCCGTCGCTGTACTAGCCTCCAGTGCGTCAGGATGGTGTCTGGCGCGTGGTGGCTAAGGAGTAGGCTAGGCCACAAAATATCACCCGCATTGCCCCACCCCCGCTCCATGTATATATCGGGTCTCCTTCATCTATATCGCACCCTCGCTTTCAATCGCCGCGGCTGGCACCCCAAACTATTCCATCGCTCTTTTCGCGATTCTCAAAAGCACTGGTACTGCTACTGGACTCGATTATCTGTATCTGTCCCCGTCTCCTTTTGCACTCCTCCGCATAAAAGTACGCTCATTATATTAGTTATAACACATTCTGATTGTTTATACCTTGCATACGATACCCCCCCCCAAGTCTGGCCACGTCTTTCTATCTTTCTTGACTATATCCATACCGCGCGAGCGAGGGACTGAGGATAGTCGATTCGTACCGCGAAGCTGCTGTGAACGAGACCAGCGAGCCACTGGTCTACATCGCGGGCGACAGCTTTGCCTGTTGGCGGACGTTACCGCGATGGGGGTGCTCAAATTTCACTGTACATTCTCGGTCCGTTGTCGGTGGGGAACCTCCTCGCAGCACACGCTGGGAAATATTTGCCTCCCATTCGACCTCGATTACCCTCATGCTTGTCTATCGTCCTCGTCCGGGAAATAGGAGCCCTTGCCGTTGATCTGGCGCCAACCAACGTTGTAGGTGTTTTGGACACGGAGCTGTTGCAGGGGATGACGGGGGGAAATGACGATGTGTTGAATATGTTCAAGGCGGTCAGCTTGACCAAAGAGCTCGACGAAAGAGCTCGATAGGCCGGAGTGATCGATCTGTTCTGCATGTGTTGCGTACTGAAAACAGGACAGACAAGATCCCACCCGCTCGGATTCCTCTCTTCACTGTAGCCCTATCCTGGCTAAAAAGTGCCGGATCGCCCCACTGTGGAAGGATGAATGCTTCCTCACTGCTTCCATTTGATTCGGTTTGTTACAATCATTTAAGAAGAATTGGTTTTCTTTGTAGGGCTTTAGGGCTGATCGAATTGTGATTTATTCTTTCCACAGCGGGAGCGAAACAGGAAACAAGCATTTCGGATACAAAAGGCATTCCCGCCCATGTACAGACCTGGTGCTGCTAGTGTGGGTGCGAGCCACTCGTTCTGTCTCTGACGGTAAGCCGAATGACCCGCGCACTTAATCCATTTAAACCTTACAGGATTGGATTCCGATCCATTTACGCTCAAGTCCTCTCTCATATTTCAGCCCAAGGCAGCCTGGGTATGGTGTGACGGCGTATAATAATACTATCACGTATCGATAAGATGTATCGTTAATCACAATACGTGATTGAGTGGGGTTCGAAGTCGAATGTGTTCCGTTGCGATGTCAGATCACCCACGTTCCAATAAATAGTAGTACGGAGGAATGCACAAGAGTCGGTTCAGTTTCTGAGGAACGTACGTGCTGGACGCAAGCTTCCGCTGAATATCCGTCAAGGACCTAGGTACCTAAGAAAGAAAGAAGTAAGCTGATTCTAAGAAGAAAATTACGGTTCGGGTGGTTTCGATCTTTACGAAGACCGGAGGGAGAATTACAAGAAGTGAGCTGTTTGATCAGAGACTTTGACGGGGGATAAAAGTTTCGAATAGCCAGAGGGGCGGGATAAGGTCGCTCTTTTTACAGTGGGTAGGTAGGGGTATTTATACAAAACTAAAGCCTGTGCGGCACAGGTAACAAGCTATGTAAAATGGAGAGATGGCTGTGAGTACTGCCTGAAAGGCTACGTAAAATGGAGAAATGGCTATGGGCGCAGCCCGAAAGGCAATGTAAAATGGAGAAATGGCTATGGGCACAGAGAAATGGCTATGCGAAATGGAGAGAATAATTTAATATGGAGAGAGGGCTGTGGGCGCTGCCGACACAGGCTATGAAGAATGGAGATGGGTCTAATAGATGATTTGTGAAAGGAAGTTGCCATATTTGGGTTCTTGGTTACTCTCGAGGTGTGGGAAGCTTTAGTTAGTTTGAGCCGTGGTTGGTCAAGTTATCGTCCGATGCAGAAGAAGGAAATGTGAGAGTGCCGGTGACCTTTAGGCTGTTACAGGGTTTTGAAGAAGGAAGGGATGGGGTTTGGCTTGCGATTTGTATGATTCATGCGATACCAATTTATTGGTGTCACATCCGCAGGGCACAGGAAAATAAGACCGTCCTCGGTCTGCACCAAGAAGGCCATTATAGGTCTTCCTCATCCATCTCAGCAAGCTCTTCTTCCTGGTCTTCTGAGATGTCCTCCTCATCCTGAGCAGTTGGATCAATTCGGTCGACTGCATTGTCTGCTGGAAATCCGTGTGCGAGTTGTGCCAGTCGTGGGTCATCACGGGAGATGTATGGGAGTAATCGGGTTGCGGAGATGCCTTGAATACTGAGTGCTCCGGATAGTTCTCTAAGGACATAAGAACCACCTTTGGTTCGACGAACAACAGCATATGGGCCCAACCATTTGGGCTTGGTTTTACGGCCCAAGTCATTTGCGATGCGGGAGTTTCTAACAAGCACCAATTCATCTGGATGGTAAACTTCGCGATAGAATCTAGCTTGGTAGCGACGTTCAAACTCTTCTTTTGAATGAATCCGACTTGCGTGTAAGCGCAAGGCGGCTTGGTGCATGTCCACTGAACGTTTCTCAATCTGCCGAATGCGCAGTGCCAACAAGTCAGAAGGACTCATGTGTGCCTTCCATCCTTCAACAAGGTATGTGGCTTCGGTTAGGTCGAAAGGGAGAATAGGGTGGAATCCATGGAGTGTGTAATATGGTGTCTGGCCTGTAGCTCGGCGAAATGTTACTCTGTCTGCAAATACAGCTGCGGCCAACTTGAGAGGCCACAAATTAATGTTTCCTTCACAGGCTTTGATAATGGATTCTCGAAGAATGAAGTGGCCACGTTCGACCACACCATTCGCACGGGAATTGTATGGGGAGATCTTCACATGTGGGACTCCAAGGGTCGACATGAGGTGTGCAAATGTTTCTTTTAATTCTGAACCATTATCTGTTGTGACTTCAAGAACAATTCCGTATCGGCAATAAATTCTTCCCAGAAGAATTTTGCTAGGGACTTCGCATTGGCTCTCCGGAGAGCACGAGCTTCAGTGACGCCGGATAAATCATCTTTGGCAGCAACGATATATCGGAAGCCTCGAGCAGTTGGCATGAACATGATGTCAACATAAATCTTGGCAAAGACAGTTGTGGGAATTGTGACTGTCAACGGGACGTGGAGCGCAATCCGGGTGCGGATCTGACACTCATGACAGGAACGAACATGGGTTGTAACTTGGGTATGCATATGCGGCCAGAAGAATCGTAATCGGATGGTTTCTAGAGTAGGCATCTCACCCCGATGTCCAAGCATATCATGTGCTTGCTTCATGATTTCTGTACGGCGACTTGGGTCAAAGATTACCAGCTGGGGCATCTTATCTCCATTGCGCTTGAACATCTGGTTGCCTTTCATGAAATATTCGGAAGCCTTCTTGAGGAAGCGGCGTTTCGCCTGGAGGCGCCGGGCTGCATCTGGTTGGTGGAAAATGGGAAGTTGGAGTGTGATGAGGAAATGACGAATCTCAAACAAAACGGAATCGAAAGGAGATAAAGGGGGTGAAACTTGGTTAACATAAACTGGGGCGGTAGGATAGGATGAGGGCGGAAGATTGGGATTGGTATATTTGGTGTAGAAGGATAGAAAATCAGAAGTCAGGGTCTCGGTAGCATGTGCGAGGAGAGAGATATCGTCGAGCCATGAGTCATCATGATCAACGACCACTTCGCCTTCTCCAAGTTCACGCCGAGACAAGGCATCGGGAGCATGAAAGGTTTTTCCCGGAACATGGATCAGATTGAAGTCAAAAAGCAAAATTCCCTGGATCCAGCGGTTGATTGCCGCATTTGGCTGCAGATCCGGTGCATTCAACATGCCCTTGATGTATTTGGCATCAACTTCTATATTTAGCTTCTTGATCCCGAATAGATAGAGACGCCAGTGTTGGAGGGCTCGGTATAATCCATAGAGTTCGAGCTTCGGTTGTGAATATCTGCCTTCTCGCTCATTGAACGGAAGCGAACCATAGCGCGCGGGGCGCCTACGTCCATCTGAATCTTCTTGTGATAACATAAAACCGGTTCCGTATGGGCTGGAATCGACAGAGAAATATATTTCTCGATCGCAGGAATAGTCAAGGTTGACCAAGGCGGGTGCTGAAGTAACAAGTCGCTTTATTGTAGCAAAAGCTTCCTCTTGTGCAGGACCCCAGACAAAGTCTGCGGATTTGTGAAATAGTTGTGATAGTGGCTTCACTAAGGTTGAGTACCCTTCAATCCAATTGCGGACACCACCACAAAGTCCAAGAAATCGGCGAGCAGATTTGGCATCCTTTAGTGGAGGCCAGTTGAGAATTTTCTCAACTCGATCGGGATCAGGTAATCGACCCGTCTGGTTACAAACTTGCCCCACGATAAGTACTTCGGGACGTGCAATTTGGGTTTTCTTGGCTGAGAAGGTTGCTCCGGCATGACCGATTCGGTGCATTATGCGGT
The DNA here is from genome assembly GCA_029281435.1 of Mycena haematopus. NCBI lineage: Eukaryota > Fungi > Basidiomycota > Agaricomycetes > Agaricales > Mycenaceae > Mycena > Mycena haematopus. The sequence continues at coordinate 7,305 of JARJCV010000317.1, forward strand.
GAACATCACATGCATGCTCCCACACAAATCGGCGGATTCCAGGATTTTCTTTCAATACTTCTGGCTTTCCATTGATATCGGGATACTGTGTGTTGGGACCCTTAATTGGGAGATCATCAATGAATATGTTGGCAACTGTAGGAATTTCGTCTTGTAAAATGAACACCATGCATTGTTGAAATTCGGTTGGGGAGTTGGTAAATCCCATAGGAAGACAGGTGAGGCGCAAGAGACCGAGAGGTGTCATGAAGGCGGTGAGATCACGGCTTTTGGGGTCGACCTTTCGTGCGTCGAATCCCCAGAATAGATCAAAGACGGTGAACATTTGGCAACCTGCATACGGTTGAACAAATTCATCAAGAATGGGTGGGACACCTGCGTCCCGGACCGATACTTTGTTCAACGGTTGGAGATCATGAACCAATCGTAATGAACCATTCTTTTTCAAAACACAGAACCAACGCGATCTATAAGCGCTCTGCGAATTTTCGTAGACGCCATGACCAATCTTGATTTTGAGAAGCTCAATAACTTTATCCAGAATACCGGGGGGAATGGGAATATTTTTGAACACCCATGGAGTATGTTCAACGACGGGATAAATGTAGGGAGAGAAGTAGTCCTCCCGGAAGGTTCCTCTGTCGGTTTCCTCGAAGGCCAATGCACGTTGATTTAGGTGCATAATGTGTTCAAAAAGTCTTTCTTCGTCTGGTGTTAGATACCCATTATGATTGATGTGAGAAAATCCATTTGTTCTCTGGTGAGCTTTTTGGTGGGAATAAACTCTGGTGGATGCATAGGTAATGGGGGCAGAGATAGGAGTGGGTCTTCTGGGAAAGACCTCCTGGTCCGGGCATATTCCGGGTATGCTTGGGCTAAGGGTTTGATTTTGACTCCCACTTTCTTGTAGGCGGTCAAAACTTCTGCCTTTCCATGCACATCAACAGTCATTGGAAGCAGGATATCTCCATCCTCAAGTTCCAAGTCTGCTAGTGATGTATACATGGTCTCCGAATCGAAATTTGAAGATGCGGAGTTGTTTGCGCTGTCTGGCACTTCGGAACATTCGATGCCGTGATCCGAACTTTGATCCGAGTGATGCGAACACGTTTCGTCAATGATTTGTGCAACGTTCACTGGATAAAGTCCAGTTCCATGCTGTTTTGAGGCTAGGTGAGTCGAATTTGAGTACGGGAACTCCATATTTGCAGTCACAAATGGATTGCAGTATGTACCGGCACATACAAGAAACATAAATAAATGGGCTGCCAGTTTTACGCCGTAGCGGGCCAAGAGCTCGAACATGAAGGTTGGAAAGGAGGTAACAAGGAGTAGGAGACTGATAAGTACCAAGGGGGTGCAAGGGATGTGAGGAGGTAGAGTGGTGGAAAGCATATTAGCAAAGTTTAAGGTCGGTTGCTACGACCATACAGGGTGGTGGTACAAGTGGAGAACGAAATGATGGGGTCAGACGAGTCGCAAATCGGGTCGTAGTGTGCCTGATATTGTAGAAATGGTAGAAATCGAAAGGGAGTTGAGAGAACCAGTGCCCGCAGGGCACAGGAATAATGTGAGCCGGGAATTGATAAATAAATTCGGCACGAGACGGAGAGAGTCGATGGAGCGAGACGAGCGAGTCGTAGTGATGGTACAGAACCCCTAGGAGATAGTCGCTAGTGCCGAGGAATTTTTCCGAACAAATTCCGTTGGATTTCGATGGACCAGTGGTTTGGGGGAGTAGAGGAAGAGAGATGATAAATAAATTCGGAATCGGATAGATAGAGTCGAGCGAACGAAGCAGAAAGGTTGGGGTGATGTTACAGAACCACGGGAACGCAGCCGCTAGTGCCGAAGAATTTTTGGGAAGGGATCTTCGTCAGATTTCGGAGCAGAGGTGGTTGGAATAGGAAAGGAGAGGAAGGACTGAATGGATTCGGAACAGGGCAGATTGAGTCGATCGAACGAAGCGGGAGGGTAGGAGTGATGGTACAGAACCCCGGGAACGCAGCCGCGAGAACCGGAGAATTTTTGCGAAGGAGATTTCGTCGAATTTCGGAGGATGTGTGGATGGAATAGCAGAGGAGAGGAGTCGAAGTTTAATCGAGCTAGTCCTCGTAGTCACGGCTGCGGAAGCCGTCCGGGGTCTCGAAGCCATCCATATCACCCAAATCAGTCACGGTTTGGAAGACCTCGATGCGCGGGACTTGATTCAGAGTGCCCGACAAGAAGAGAATCGATAGTTCGAGTTGGTATGCACATGGCAGGTCGATGATGTCGTAGATGAGAGATTGAAGGATGTGGAAGCGGGTGTTGGGGTGCGCAACCCTCAGCTCGGTGGCAGCATGACGGAGGAAGTCAACCTCAAATTTGTGGAGGTAGGGGTGCCAGACAAGCGGAGCAGTGGTCAAGTTGTCGTCGGGGTAAAGGATCGCTTTTGGAGGATGGGTAGTGAGGAATGTTTCGGGAATCTTATGCTGTTCTGTGTAGGTCTCTCGAACCGCGAACGCGTCGTCGTAGACACGAATGAAAGGCGATCTAAAGAGGACTGAAGTGCAATCGCACAAGCGAAGAACGGTGCGCAGGAAAGACTGCAACAACTGACGGGTTACTGCTGCAAAGCGAACGAAGAGATCGTCTGGATGGCGCCTGTAGTTGGGAGAGAAAGGGATGACCTCGAAATGGATCGGAGTCGGAGCCAGAGCGATCAGAGCCTTGATGCCGGGCTCATGAAGACGAGACGAAATTGCCTCGTAACAGCAGGTAATGAAGGTCTCCCACTCGCAGTGCGGAATTCCAAGATGGTAGAGGCGGGTCATGCTCTCGGGGAGTTGTCCGACCCCAAGAAACTCGCAGAGGACGTTCGTTCCGGGGAGGTAACTGTGCGGGCGATGTTTAATAGTCTCCAGATTGTGCTGCTGTCCCAGCATTAGAAGAAGGAGTTTCGGGAGCCGGGCATTTCGATGGTCATTGTAGAACGTCTCGACGAAGTCATGAGGACGATTATCGTCACGCCTGGCCTGCTCTCGGGACAGAAGACGAGGGTCGTAGGCAGGAAAAGTGGTGCGATAAGTGGCAGAAAAGTTGAATGCCATTGCCCCGACCTGGATCGCTTTTTCGAGGTCACTGGTGGTGATAGCGAACGGCGGATCCCAGAGAGGGGAGAAATGGGGAGCTATGACCGCAGGTTCGACTGGGTCAGGGGATAGAACTGCAGAAATCGAAACCGGAGGTGCAGGCGAGGTTAAAACAGTGGGACGGGGAGTATTACGAGGATGCTTGAATGGGATGCTGCGTGTAGCGTAGCCTTCCCGCAACCCGTTCGAAACACGAGTGATGAGCTTCGGCTTCTCGATGGGGTGATTAGGAACCGGGGAAGGGGATCGCTGAGGCGTAGGGATCGCCGGAAGAGTCCTAGTAGGCATCGGACGAATGGGACGGGAAATACGGATAGGTGTGGTTGGCATTTCGTTTCCCAGATCGTTTTCGAAGGTCATGCTGAAGTACTGTGGCAAGGGCAGCTCGGGAGACGGTCCTGCATCAGTATCAGGGTCCACAGAATCACCAGGATCTGAATTGACATCGTTAAAGGAAATAATTTCCCCAATACGACACGGCTGCATACAATAATGCCCGGTCGAAGTATAAGGACCCTGGGAGTCGGGAGCATTGTCGGACAAGCTCAGATTGAGTTCGGTCGCGTTCGCTCTGGTGCTGCTGGGAGAAGAGGATGGGAGATAGCGAGGAGAACCCGGAGAATAAAGAGGAGAGTAAGAAGGAGGAGGCATTGTTGTTTCTTGTGCATCAGACATCCCTGGGCTCAAAATTGGAGCCAAGGAGACGTTGAAAAGGAGGTTTGAGGGCGGTAGAGTACCCGTGAATACTGCTGAAAATTCTGGGAGGTGCTGGAGGAGACAGAGAATGGAATGGAGGAATTGGATTGGATTTTGGTCATTATATATTGCATGGGGAATTAATTGAGGTCGGAGTTGAAGATACAATGATACGAGGTAGATATCATGATCTGAGAGGCGTCCGGTGATATGGTTCCTGATAGAATGGAGGAAGAAGTTGGGATTAGTCCCAATTCGGCGCAGATCAAAAATAACCTGTGTAGCGCGCTTCGCGGCAGAGCCCACTAACACCTTCCCACACTCCTAACTGTGCCTTGGTGCAATATGCCAATAATAACTCACTTTTCGAAATCCGACCCATCATGTTTTTAACCTATATCAGCTTCAATCCTTGGCCAGAGCTCACAGTTTGACATCTAAATATTATTGGGGAATCCAATGTTGTTACTACTGGGGTCAGCATGTAAGCAAGTGGAAGCCCCCACTTTCCCACTGCAATTTAACCTCTCATGCGGCAAAACCACGGCAGCCCAATGCTCGCTCGGTCAACGCTGCCGCGTCGACCAGCTCTCATTGGGCTGTGTTATGTATAACCATGAAAATTTCAGGTTTTGTCAAGTAGGAGAACTGATCAAACACTCAGAGAGTCTGAGATAAAACACTTAGTAGGAGAGCGAGCCAGATTTTGGTGCGCTCCCTCGTTGACAGTCGCCGACTGGGTCTCGACATGATCACAAAATTCCAATATTCCTGCAAATATAACTAGGGCTATACATGGACACCCACATCCAGTAGGGCACTCGTTGGCACCAGTCAAGATGGAAAGTCCGAGTGAGTATGAAAAAGTAAATAAAAACACGCACGGGGTAATGCAGAATAGAAGCCTGGGATACCTATAGGTGTAAAAGAGCACAATCTGTTATGATATGACAAGCAAAATCAAAACACGCAGGCCTGGAGAGGAGGATATATGTACGGTAAAAGTGATCTTCTTTGGGACTGATGACGTAGGTAGCTTACCGTTGATTCGGTTTGATTACTCCGTGATACCAACGTGATACTGACAGATCCCATCTGCCAGTTTGGCTGATTGACAGAAAAAGTGCCAGTTTGGCTGAGTCTCTGCACCACCAAAAGTCCTCAGGACCCACTAACAAGTTAGTGGGCATTCCATCAGAACTTTGATCTTCGGAAGCAAGGCTGTTCTCGGTGATTCCCATTGTAGGATTTGCAACGAATGGTGATACAACCGAATGCCGGTGCCTGTTGATCAAGGCTGTGACGCGTTCCACAAATGCCCGGGGGGTTAGTCTGAAGAACATCCCGAGCCAGACAAGTTCTGGATGCATAACAAGAAATCCTTGCATTATCTTCCTTGCAGACTCTGTTCCAAGCTCCGGGCAAGGATATAGAGTCCAGAACTGCAGTGGATTCACAGACAGCAAAGGGATATAAGTGGCATGTGGTGCTTCCACTGGGTGTCCAATAATTTCCCAGTCTTCAAGGAAGATAAATGAAGTGTAGTAGGTGTGAATGGTGATATCCTGAAGGTCAGATTGATGCATCCATTCTGAGATATTTTGCAATAGGTAGTTTGCATCCTGGCTGAATGCACATAGCTCCTTGGACCAATCATTTACATTCTCGAAGAGTCCGGAGTGAATTAGGACTTCGCAAGTTGGGCAGATTGGGCTTTTGTACTTCAAGGTGCTAGGTGGTTGATCCCGGTGTGGTGGATGAATAGCATATGATGAAGGGGAAGGGGGGATAGACTCGAGATTGGGCATGGATAGTTGCAATGATCCAAGAGAAGAAATTGATGGGCTGTTGGACATGATGGAATCTGTGTCCGAGCTGGTAGTATCCGAAGAACCGTCACCAAAAATCTGGATTTCGAGTTCAGAGTCCTTGTAATCATTAATGATTTGGAATTCGGAGCGAGAGCTTGTGGGCTCAAGAGCGGAGTCTGAGTCATCGTTCGTTAATTCTGGTGATTCAACGACTTGCATCATGTAGGTGCCAGGCATCCCATTTAAGGAAATTTCTGCAATGTTGGACACTGGATCCAGCATGTCATCGCCTTCATCCACAAGGAGCTCATAATGATTTTCTCCAGAGTCAGGGTCCTTGAAAACGAGATAGGTTCCGTCACGTCGTTCTTCGATGGAAACATAATTTCCGCGTTGCCAAGGGCGTCCTAGAAGGACTTCGAAAGGGACTTTGTCTCCGACCCAAAAACTGGCTGTGGTTTCGACGCCACCCATAATCATTGAGACATCTTTTAAATATCCGCGAAGCTGTGCTTGGCCCCCGTTTGCGTCTCCCATGTTAATATGCCGGGTGATGTCCATTGACATATGTGACATGTATGTTCGCCAAGCTCCACGGGAGACAACATTGAGCATGGAACCCGTGTCCACAATTGCTAACACTGTTTTCCCATTGATTACGACTTGTAACCGAATGAGCCTTTGGCGATCGCGAGTGATGAAAGTTGCTGCAACAATTGACTGTGGTGCCGCAATGGACAATGCAACCGGTGCATTGTTTGAATTCTCTGCTATCTGTTCTATAAGGTGCGATGGTGTGATGGTGCGTCCTGCATTCTTGAGTTTGAGGACCTCGATTAAAGCATTCGAGAGAACGGGAGAGACAGCTAGAAGTTGGCCGGTGCTAAGGTTATCGAGCTTGGTGTTTAAGACTTGGTTCAATATCTCCTTTGGATCAATGAAGGCGGAGACAGCTGATTGCCGTGGACCCATACGTTTTGACATCTTCGGAGCCGAATTTGCTGTTTTGAGAACATGATCGGTATCCTGAACCGGTTCAGTGTCTTCCATGATCAGGTCATCTCGTGAGAAATCGACCCGGTGTTCAATCTGGTCAATTGGTTGCTGGGTATGAATAGGCGGTGTGTCAGGTTCTTCCTTGAACCGGACTTGCCTCTTGGTGGCCTTCACACTATCTGGAATGCCTTCAAGTGGGATGCCAGATTTCTGGACATGTGCACGTGTATTTGGGCGGCTGCTCCCTTGGGGAACATGATATGGACCAGGACGAGGTTCCTTGTCGGAGGATCGGGTGACCGAAAATATTCTGCCGAGTTCCTCGTCAGAGGTGATGGATTGAACAAATACGGGGAGGATAGGTTCATCATCATTTTCAGTGTGACTGAGATTGGTGGAAGTCATTGCGGTGTAAGCGAGATTGGTTTGCGCAATGGCAGCAGCGGGTGCAACATGTTCCGCACGTTGGCGAAGATATGCTTTGTGAAGAGTTTCGCCTTGCTGATTAAATCTTCGAAGCATGGATCCGTCTTTCCATTCCAAGCCACGATCACCACGACGTAGTTCACCCTTGCTAATGGGTTCTGCCATAGCTGGGCATTCCCATAATCCATGTCCTTTGTCTCCACATCCCAACAGGTTCTCTCACCCGGCGGTCGAGGAGGAGGACCTTGGTTACCATTCGGATTCTGTCCGAACTGGTTTTGGGGAGGTGCGACATATTGGTTATTACGGAAATTGTTCGGCGGAAGAGGTGCTTCATTGGCTATGAGGTTGGGAGCGCGAATGCACTTGGCGACGAGAGGATCAAGACGGGTTGCCCGGTAATAAAGATAATTGTAGTCCTGGTCGTTGATGCTCATTCTGCTGAGTTGCTTGACCAGATCTCCGACTTCACTGGAATTATCCGGATTGGGTGGAGTCGGTAAAGTGGGCTTGGGGGTAGATACTAGGGCTGCTTCTCGGGTCTGTTTGGCTTTCTTTTTCACAATCGGCTTGGACTTCTTTGACTTGGTTGATTTCTTTTTGTAGTCAAATTCATCCTCCGAGTCTGTGTACTCCGAATCGGATTGGTCTGAGTCTGACTCAAGTTCGGAGTCATCTGACTCGTCATCAGAGTCGATGTCCGCATCAAAACGCCCGCGCTTGAATTTGGCATCTACAATTCCAACGATGTCGTCTTCAGTGAAGGCTACGGTCATATCCCGTTTGGGATCCTTGGCCAAGAGGCGGTTCTCAATAACATGCCTGAGGTGCGAGTGAATTCCGCGCCAAAGGTATCGGTCACTATCATTCTGTTCAATCTGCTTGTGGAGGACTAGCCATCCCGCAATGGTGGTAAATTGGCGGAGGTACTTGCGCCAGAGACTCATACTCTTGATAGGAGTCTTCCGCCATTTCTCAGTGAGCTTCCGGAGATCACCGGTCTTGTGGCGTTGCAAGTCTTTGTCTGCGTCGAACATGCGCTGCATGTCTGTGCATAAGACGGCCCAGTTCGGCTTGGAATAGTTCTTCATGCCTTCCAGAATGTGGATGACATTGCGCGAGCAATATTCGGTCATGCACTCGACTTTCTCGAGGTCGGCATGCACATTGTTCTGGGTGAATAATTTGTCGCAGTGGGAAAGGAACTTAATGACGTCATGTGGACGACCAGTAAATTTCTTGGGAGCACCCCTCGAATGTAAGGGTGGCATGTCGATACGGCTGCGAGGCCGCGTCGCTGCAGGAGCGGGTGGTGTAGTCATTGTGAGGGTTGTGTGATAGAGAACAGTCGTAGTTGGTGTGAAGCGGTAAAATGTTTGTGATGATCGTAACACGCAATAGAGCTAGTTGACGACAATAGAACCCCCTCGCGGTGGGCTCCAGATGTGACGGCGTATAATAATACTATCACGTATCGATAAGATGTATCGTTAATCACAATACGTGATTGAGTGGGGTTCGAAGTCGAATGTGTTCCGTTGCGATGTCAGATCACCCACGTTCCAATAAATAGTAGTACGGAGGAATGCACAAGAGTCGGTTCAGTTTCTGAGGAACGTACGTGCTGGACGCAAGCTTCCGCTGAATATCCGTCAAGGACCTAGGTACCTAAGAAAGAAAGAAGTAAGCTGATTCTAAGAAGAAAATTACGGTTCGGGTGGTTTCGATCTTTACGAAGACCGGAGGGAGAATTACAAGAAGTGAGCTGTTTGATCAGAGACTTTGACGGGGGATAAAAGTTTCGAATAGCCAGAGGGGCGGGATAAGGTCGCTCTTTTTACAGTGGGTAGGTAGGGGTATTTATACAAAACTAAAGCCTGTGCGGCACAGGTAACAAGCTATGTAAAATGGAGAGATGGCTGTGAGTACTGCCTGAAAGGCTACGTAAAATGGAGAAATGGCTATGGGCGCAGCCCGAAAGGCAATGTAAAATGGAGAAATGGCTATGGGCACAGAGAAATGGCTATGCGAAATGGAGAGAATAATTTAATATGGAGAGAGGGCTGTGGGCGCTGCCGACACAGGCTATGAAGAATGGAGATGGGTCTAATAGATGATTTGTGAAAGGAAGTTGCCATATTTGGGTTCTTGGTTACTCTCGAGGTGTGGGAAGCTTTAGTTAGTTTGAGCCGTGGTTGGTCAAGTTATCGTCCGATGCAGAAGAAGGAAATGTGAGAGTGCCGGTGACCTTTAGGCTGTTACAGGGTTTTGAAGAAGGAAGGGGATGGGGTTTGGCTTGCGATTTGTATGATTCATGCGATAGCAATTTATTGGTGTCACAATGGTCATCGAAAAAAGCACTCTTCATAAGCATAAGTAGCTCAGCCTCAAATTGAACGAGATATTGATACTCTGCTGTCAAATGCATGTGGCGGTCACCGTATACCCCGCAGATGCGCACCACGCGCTACTGTGCCTTTTCATAACTGCTAGACCTCGAGGTGTAAAATATTTTTCCAACCAATGGAAAGGACATGAACATAAAATTATGAGGTTTCAAAAGTGTCGTGTCGTGTACTGTAAGTGTCGTACTAACATAGCTCCGAATCGAATGAGACATATACTCTGCTATATATGTCCACTGATATTTCGAGCCTACGTTCTACAACTGAACGGAATCTTTCTCAAAAGATTCGATCTCAGACGCATCGAGAGAGGCATGGCCCAGCCCCCAATCGAACGGGATACGGACACTCCGCTGTAATTGCGATGGAACGACTACACGTCGTAGACGCTCACCGGCACCACGGGCTACCGAGCCTTTATACCTCCGGTAAGAGAATTCCTACATGCCAATTGTTCAAACCACAAAAGATCTCGAGGAAGCCTTGAGGAAGTCAAATTTAAAATGCTCCAGCCCCAAAGTCAATGGGATACATAAGGTATAATCCGCTACGTATTCTGGTTCCCGAGGCATATAATGTGGAGGCGAAATCAGCCACTGTCAGGGTCCAACCCTTCCTATTCCTCAATTTTCCCCGAACCGAAGGAAAACTTACCTGACGGCGTGAAGGGGGGATTTGTTCGGTTAAAAATAGGCACATAATATCGGTTTTGCAGCTCGTCTTTCTCGGACAATTGCAATAACAAAATGAAGCACGTACTGTAACATGAGTGTATGTCGGTGGTAAGTCAAGATAGGGGCTATTTGTCAGAGTTATGCTCCATTGTCATTGCCAAATAACTCTCCATCTCTCCACACCGCGGATGACAACGTCGACGGCGAAGTACACTCTCTTACCGACGCCGACGACGTGACGCTCCTCTCAAACCCACAGACACAGATACCCCGCCTACTCCGACGACGCCGACGCTGACGATGCCGACGACGAGGAAACCACCGTCGAGGAAGACAGCGCTGGAGCCGCCTGTAACGGACGCGCGGTTCGAGCGGCCCACCCATCGCCGTGGAAGCGCGGCGCGCTCATGCTTCCATCGTCTTGTGCTTCTGGCTCGCATACCAGCTCCGGCACAGGACGGCCGCGCCCAAATTGTGCATGCCAATCGGTGCGTGGGTGCTTGCCCTTTCCCTCGATTTTGGTCTTTGTTTTTGTCGAGGATGGGTGCTGACCCCTCCCCGCGTGCCTAGGTACTCGAAGGAATTCAAATACCGCCCAGCCGCGAGCCCAATTATCACCGAGACCCTCAAGGACGGCCGCGTGCGTGTCCGTGGTGCGGCGCCAACGACGAGCGCACGCCAACGCCCACGCCGACTAAAAAGCCGAAAGTCAAGTACGGGAAGAAGAAAGGGACGGGGAAGAAGAAAGTTAAACGGAGTGCTAAGCCAGGGAGGAAGTAGGCTGCCGCCCATCTTGAAGGTGCGTCTATCCGCTGCGGAGTGTGGCGCTCACTCACTGTACGAAATAGACGTGATGCGCCTGGCGGGTGGTCCTTCGCGAGCGGGCCATTGTCACACCAATATACCTGTGCGGAGGGCGTGGCATCCGGAGGTTTCTAGGGAGGAGGGGAGGAGAGACGGTTCAAACGCACACGAATTTTTGGGGGAATCAATACGACTAATCTCAGACACGGTACGCAGCTGCTTGGGAGTAATCGAAAAATGCGGGGTTTATAATTTATAATTCGGTGAGCGCTCGCAACGTTCGCTGGGCACTGGGCCTTCCCTCCCCTTCCCTTGCTAAGTTCGGATTGCGCGCCAAAAGAAGAAAAGCGCCTCGACATGTCGAATGTACCAGCGATGCATCGAACCTCAGCTCACTCTAGGCAGAAACCGTTTGGCGATTTACTTTTACACACCACTGGAGCTCTGCACCATAACATCTTCGGTATCATTGGACCGGTGCCTTCTTCCTCTCCTCTTCCCTTCCCTGGCCACGTTCGGATTGCGCGTTACCTTACGCGGCGTCCCGCCAAAAGAAGAAAAAGATTGTCGTCATTGCTCAATGCACCAGCGAGGACTCGAACCCCGAGTCGCCGTGAACTGGATCACATTAGGCGGCGGTGTGCCGCACCCCACTGGGCGTTCTGCAGGCATCATACCGATAGTGTCAAGTGAATACTGGAAAAGATCAAGTAGGTGAATGATCTGCGCTGTACGCGTTCCAACATCTCACGAATCAACGTCCTGACAGGAGGACCCATCCGTCACCTCCCCTTCGCTTGCCAAGTTCGGATGACTGCTTCATCCGGAAAGAAGAAATCCCAGCAGTACGTCGAATGCACCAGCGAGGAACCGACGCCGACTGGCTGTAGACAACAATCGTGTGGCATTTTAGGACAAGACACCACTGGAGCTCTGAGGAGATACGACCAGTCTCGCCATTGGTACGTAGCAGCTTGGGAGAAATGCGGAATTTATAATTGGGCAGGTTTTACACGGGCACTGGCCCCTCCTCCTATCCCTCCTTTGCTAAGTTCAGATTGCGCGTCGTTCCGCCCAAAGAAGAAAAAGACAACCAAGGCATGCGCCTATGCACCAGCGAGGAATCGAACCCCGCTCGCCATGAACGGAAACAAACCATTACTGCAACTAGCAGGCGGGTGTGACCACACAACTGGAGCTCTGCAGTATCGATTATACGCGCCGCAAATGGTGGTTCTGGTACGAATTAGCGTCTCTGCAGTGCTCGAGCACGATTATGTTGGCTTTGAGAAGTTGCGGGCGAGGGGCGGAACTGAATTTCAGAAAAACGCTGGCCGTAGTACACAATCTGGGCCCACCCCAAGTTCAAATCGCGCGTTGCGTTGAATCGTCCCGTAAAAAAAGGTAGGCTTGGGGCCGGAGGATTCGAACCCCGGCTCGCCGTGAACAGGATCACTTGAGGAGACGAATTTAGCAGGCGGCACCACTGGGCGTTCCGTAGGCACCGAATCGGTGGTGCTAAATCCCAGAAAAGAATTTGATTACGCTGTATGGATTCAAAATTTTAACAATGCTCAAGGTGTTGACAAGAAACAGAAAAAATGGGTTATATTCGCGACAATTTAGCATGAATCAGAGCCCGACGTAGAAGTAGTACATCAAAACACGACGAATCGAACAGTAACAAGAATCAAGAATCGCTAGCACAGTCCACCATTATCGTCTCCATCTTGGTGACTCAGAGGGTGATGGGAAGGCAGTTGATAGCAATGAGGCTCCCTAGAGAAGATCGAGGTTCAGTACAACATATGAAGAAGTCGAAAATTAATCGGTTACGAACCCCACGACTCCTGGGGGGCGTCGCAAGTGACGGTGGTGCCACCGCTGACAGACAGGTTAAATTCACAGTGACATATCCACGGAGAGAGACTGCGTACCAGTTGTTCCCGATGACGGTGATGGGCGAGCAGCCCAAGCCGATGGGAACATCGAGGCCGCTGAGGTCGAGGCCCAGGACGGCAGCAACAGCAGAGACGGCGCTGCTGCTGGAAGATTGGACGCTGGAGCAGCACTGGTCAGACGTGGGGGGAGTGACCGGAGGAGTAGTGTTCGGGATGGCGGCAGCAAGGGTCTGAAGCAAGAGCAAATGAGTTAGTGCTCAATACACATCGATGGTGGACCGGGCGTACAATGAGCACGGAGGCGACAACGACGGAGAGCTTGGAGAACATATTTGATTGAGAGAGAGCTTGAAGTACAGAGGGATGTATTCGAGTGAGGTTTGAGAGGAACTGGCCCGTCTTTTATACGCATTCCGTCCAGCTGTTCCCGCGATTTTCGAGGCGTAGACATTTATTTCAGCCACTGACGACGAGGCGCACTTGTTGCGTCTGACTTGGTAGGTTGTGGAGTAGTGGAGCCATTCAAACCAGAGAAATGCAAGTATCTGCAGAGTTGCAGGTTGTGTGCCTGTTGCGTCAGTCGCAGGTTGTGGAGCAGTGGGGCCATTCGAAAGGCAACACCAGTATCTACCAGACAGTGTCAGTTGTGGCATGATGTATGCAACGATATTCCGCCCACCGTAGATTAACTTGAACACACACACTGCAAGCAGTCGACGAATGCAAATTCCAGTTTGCGCAATTTGAGAGGTAATATTTGTGGAGGCCCTTCGTTGCGGGTGTTGGACGAGTGAAATAGCGGCCAAGGAATAACGCCGCGGCACCGAAGCGGAACTTCCTGACATATGCCAGAAGATTCTTTATTTTAGACGATGGGTATCACTCACGTTGTGAGAGAAGACGAATTGCTCGCGCGTCTGTACTCCACCGAGTCCACTTGAGCGCACTGTTACTCCAAGGAAAGTTGGGAACAAGACAGACAGATATTCAGTCTTTCTCGATAGATTACGACTCGCGATCACTTGTTCGCCGAGGCCTCAGAGGGCATCAAATCGCGGCTTATGTTTCATGCAGTTCGCGCGATTTATCTCCCAGAGTGACGTAGACGGAGACGTTGGCTATTGTAGCTTCGCAGAATCGAGTCATCGACGTAGTGATGCTAGATTCCCATGGTTTCCAGATTACAGGATCGGACGCCTCCGACGCATGTCTTCGCAGCGAGTTGATGAAGGGCCGGAACCATCCCAGTCGGCTCGCAGAGAAGAATGCGCGAACCTGGGTGAATTCGTGCTGCTAGTCCAGGAGAGAGCTTGGGAGAGAGTGCGATTCTAATCAAATGGCCGTGATCCGCCCCGATGATCAATTGATGTATTTCATGATCCGTTGATCGGCATGTTCAAAACTCGATTCAAGTTCAACCTTGGACTATGTATATAGTCTTTTCATAAAATTTGGGAGTTAGCTTCGCACGCATTCATCGCAATTAATTATACCGCCTGGCGGCAGGTGGTACGCGTGGGCGGACGTCCGAATTTCCTACCGCCCCATTTGCAGACATGTGTTCGGTCGAATCATCCTCGACACATTCCTACTAGCCTATCCTAGTGTGTCTGTCACTCCACGCTTCATGAAAGCGGGTTTATTACAAAGTCGAAGGGTAAGATTGGATTGTCTGATACGAACGGGCATGACTGCCATGTTCTGTGTGGTTTTGAAAAATTCGCGCACAAGTGGAGGACTGAATTTCAGAAAACCGCTGCATACTAGGATGGGGACAACTTCATACTTCTTCTATTGGGTCCACGCATGATAATATCTCACGTTCATTCCGCTGCGAACGACAGGAGTAAAAACTAGGATTGGATATATTATTGCAGCAGCGAGGATTCGAACCCCGGTTCGCCACGAACTGGTTCACTTTAGGCGGCGAATGTGCCACACACCACTGGGCGCTCTGTCGGCACCACATCGGTGTCAAATAAATCCTGGAAATACTAAGTCGATATTCAACGACTTGCGTACACTGTGGGCCAATTTAGCAAGCGGGTGTCTACTGCGCGCTCTGTGCTCAAGTATTCAATTCTCTTTTTGAATCCCACCCGGGGCAACGCCCGTGGACTTTGTTCGTGAGTACTTTAGTGCTAGACACGAAGATATCCTGCCGATAATGCCATTCAAATTAGTTACGTACGTACATACCAGATTGTAGTACTGCACCAAATCGACGGGATGAACTAAGACTTCACCAAAGAGAATACATACCACGGTGTAGAAGAGGGTGTAGGTCGTACGGTCGACCAGAGGTGGAGGGTCGACATAGATATGCTAGCTACAATCTCCCAGTAAAAGTCGTAGACAATTGTGGCAGAATGACTTAGCTGGGTGGACTACGGAGGACAATAAACTTGGTCCGCGTCTGGACCTCGAAGACTTGATATCACGTTCGCGGGACTGAGAGATTTATCGGCTGAAGAGATCGGGGGAAAGAGGAAGAGGAGAGAGCCCCTGTCCGTTACTTGAGAGTCACAATTTATGGAAGTGCAAGATAGGGATGGCTGACGCGCGTACTCTTGCCTCACCAGAGCCCGGGCGATCGAGAACGCCGTCAAGACGGATACAAACGAGTCCAATAGGTAAGAGACCATGAAAAAAAAAAAAAAAAAAAAACCGCAAGCTAACTTTCCCATTGACTTCGGCAGACCGGGAGAAGTGCAAAGACGTTATAGGAAGAGTTCACTGCCGCCTCAGTGTGTCAGTTGGGTGACCACCCTCGGACGTCTCGATTCCCAGCGCAACCCGAGTCCACCTAAATCGCCGGAGGAAGCTTCGCCGTTGGTCTATATAGCCGATAGCATAGTGAGATAAGAGATAAAATGAAGGAAAGAGAGGGAATAAAGATGGATGCTCAATGCGTGATATGGTATAACCGTCGCAACCCTCAACCGACTTGTGCAACGTCTCCTTCATCGAGTTTGAACCGTGAGCAATTGAACTGATGTGCCGTCACGGATTTGATGGAATACGCTTCGGTGGCTCGTTTCGTGTCGTCCGACGTTTGGGATAATGTAGAGACCTAAATGAAGGAAGATAATGATGTCGGAGAAGGGTAAATGAGACTTGAGACGAGCGCCACGTGGTTGTTAACACGGATGAGGAACCCATCTGCATTATCCCGAGAGGTGAATGCGACGAGCGTGCCGATAGGCACTTCCACACCGGCGTGGATCTGCGGTGGAACGGATGTTACTTGAATACTGACTGGATGAGAACGCGGGAGTTGATGCGAGCGTACCTTCGTACGTTTGTTGGTCGCATCGCGAGGTGTAGCGTGTGTGAATGCCCTATGGTGAGCGTAAGTAAGTTCGAGTATGTGGTTGTGTGTGTAAGTATGTAAGTAAGCATAGATGACGCACGAGAAGAAAGGGAGGAAGGAGTTGAGCCGGCATAGAAGAGGAGGTGACACGGGGAGACCAGGGGTCGACTGCTTGCTGCGAGGGCGGGACGGAAATGATCGGAAGTTTGGATTGATTGAAATGAGTGCGCAACCGTTTCGTTGGGTGCGGATTTCGTCGTTTCCGAGCAGAGGTGGAGATTTGATTGACGGTTTGATCTGCGAGCGTAATCTGTGCATGTAAAAGAAAAGGAGAGCTGGTTAGTACGACGAACGAACGAAACGAGTGCGAGACAGGCACCAAATAAAAGTTTGTTATTGAAGTTGAAGCGGACGAGATGTGCGAGTGCGGGCGTCTGCTTTGATTGGTTTGTACGACACGAGAGAACGGAAATCTGGGAATCACGTAGACTCAGGTCGAGAAATTGGAGAGCAGTCGCGCGCAACGTAACGCAGCGCGACACAGAAGAAGGGTCGACCGATTGGCAAACGACGCAAGCGGTTGACGAGCCTCGATGCTCGCAAGGTGGGGAACGAAGACAAAAATTCGATGAATTATATATACTATTCGAACACTGTAAGTTTGTAAGAAGAACAAAGAAACTGGGCACGTACAGTTGGGTTCCACGATGTCGATCGACTCGTCGGACATTGCCCGCACAGACTCGGCGCGGAGTCGCCCGGTCAAATCATAAGCGGCGGGGTCTTGGGCGGGTCGGGACGTGCGATTTTGGTTGTTGAGCTGGATGTACGCGTACGTTGGTGTAGTTACTAGTATAGCAGGACATCGAAAATGACGAGCACGGCGAAGATTCGACTCGCCGAGTCGCGTGGAGCGTGTAGGCGGAGGCGGGTATCAGTGACGGCGACGGTGACGCAGCGGCGACCACGAGCGTTAGTGCGGGGACAACGAAGGAGCGAAGCGCGGGGTTGGTGAAAATCCAAGCAGAGGACGGATCACATCATTACATCACTCCGTGACTCGATCACGCCTCCCCCTCAAACTCACTGCCACCGACGCAGACACCCGTCTCGACGACTTTGCTGACGCCGACGACGAAACCATTGACGAGGAAGAGAGCGCTGAACAGGATGTCTCGTCCGTAACACACGCGCGGTTCGAGCGGCCCACCCCCTTGGAGCGTGAGGCGCTCAGTGCTCATCCTTTGCATCGTCTTGTGCTTCAAGTTCTGGCTCGCATACCAGCTCCAGCACCGGACGAGGGCCCAAAATTGCGCCCATTCCCTTCGCTTGTCAAGTTCAAATTGCGCGTTGCCTACCAAAAGAAGAAGAAAACCCTGGGTTCATGGGACAGCACCAGCGAGGAATCGAACCCCGAGTTACCGTGAACTGGATCACTTTAGGCGGCGGTGTGCCGCACACCACTGGGCGTTCTGTAGGCACCGCACCGATAGTGTCAAGTGACTACCGGAAAAGAATAAGTAGGTGAATGATTTTGCGTACACTGTATGTGTTTCAACATCTCACGAATCCTCAACCTCCTGACAAGAAAACCCTCCCGTCACCTCCCCTTCAGTTGCAAGTTCGGATGGCTGCTTCATCCCAAAAGAAGAAAAAAGTCCACCAATACGTCGAATGCACCAGCGAGGAATGGAACCCCGACTCGCTGTAGACAAGAATCGCTTGGGCCGCGATTCGGAGGCGCTGGAGCACGATCGTGAATCGCGGACGATATGGACAGCTGATTTACAGAGCCGTCCCTTTCCCTTCCCATCGGACGGCGCGTGGCCCAGCGCGTCATTCCCAAAACAGGAAAAACGCCTGGGCTCACAGAATGCCCCAGCGAGGAATCGAACCCCGGCTCGCTGTAGAAATCGCGTAGGCCGCGATTCCCTGGGCGAGTCACTGGAGCTCTCCGGTGGTAATCCTTCGGTACCATTAAATGAGGTATGGAAGTAACGGTAGAGATTAGCTGCGGCCCTGCCCGAGCACGATTGTGTTGGCTTTGAGATACCGCGGACGAGGTACGGAACTGAATCTAAGAAAAACGCTGGCCGTAGTACACAATCTGGGTCCACCCCAAATTCAGATTGCGCGTTGCGTTGAATCGTCCGTAAAAAAAGAGAAAAGTACACGTGGGACCTTGATCGCCATCGCACCAGCGAGGATTCGAACCCTGGTTCGCTGTGAACTGAAGCGAAATCAGCAGGAGGGTGTGCCATACACCACTGGGCGTTCTGTAGGCGCCGGATCGGTAGTACTCCCTCCCGCATTTAGGACTAGAATATTCAACGGTTTGCGGACGCAGTATGCAGTCAATATTTTCAACAATCCTCAATCAAGGTCCTGACAGGATAACAGCAAAAAGGGTTTTATATTGGCGACATTGAACACGAATCAAGGCTCGACGTAGAAGTACTGGTACACGACAATTCGTAACAGAGTCCTTTATTATCTCTGTCTTGGCGATTCAGGCGGTGATAGGGATGCAGTTGATAGCGATGAGGCCGCCTAGAGAAGATCGAGGTTCAGTACAACATATGAAAGCGTCATGAATTAATCGGTTACGAACCCCACGCCGCCTGAGGAGCGTCGCAAGTGACGGTGGTGCCACCGCTGATGGACAGGTTAATTTCACGGCGGCATATGTATGGAGAGAGACCGCATACCAGTTGTTCCCGACGACGGTGATGGGCGAGCAGCTGAGGCCAATCGGAACATCGAGGCCGCTGAGGTCGAGGCCCAGGACGGCAGCAACAGCGGAGACGGCGCTGCTGCTGGAAGATTGGACGCTGCTGCAGCACTGGTCGGATGTGGGGGTAGTGACCGGGGGAGTGGTGTTCGGGATGGCGGCAGCAAGGGTCTGGAATGAGAGCAAATGAGTTAGTGTTCAATACACAACGATGGTGGATCGTGCGTACAATGAGCACAGAGGCGACAACAACGGAGAGCTTGGAGAACATATTGGCTTGAGAGAGAGCTTGAAGTACAGAGGGATGTATTCGAGTGAGGTTTGAGAGGAACTCACTCGTCTTGTATACGCATTTCGTCCAGCTGTTCCCGCGATTTTCGAGGCGTAGACATTTATTTCAGCCACTGACGACGAGGTACTTGTTGCGTCTGAGTTGGTAGGTTGTGGAGCAGTGGGGCCATTCAAGAGAAATGCAAGTATCTGCAGAGTCCCAGTGTGCCTGTTGCGTCAGAGTCGCAGGTTGTGGAGCAGTGGGGCTATTCGAAAGGCAACACAAGTATCTATCAGTTGCGGTATGATGTGTGCAACGATATTCCGCCCACCGTAGATTAATCCTGATCATACTGAACACACCGCAAGCAGGGGACGAACGCAGATTCCAGTTTGCGCAATTTCAGAAGTTGTGAGTGCTGGAGAATGAGGAATAGCGACCGAGAAATAACGCCGCGGGACACCGAAGCGGAACTTCCTGACATATGCCAGAAGATTCTTTAATTTAGGCGATGGATATCACTCACAATGTGAGAGAAATACCACTGGGTTGGACGCTGTATGTCATACACGCGCGCGTCTGTACTCCATTGAGTCCACTTGAGCGGACTATCACTCCAAGGAGAGACAATTAAGGGGTTGGGGACAAGGTAGACAGACACGAGGCAGATATTTTCCCTGTGTGAAATCGTGGTGAGAATGGCTTCAACAGCAGAGGGGATTATCAACTATTTTCCCGGATGGTTGGATTGTTGAGCTCACACTGGTAAGCTCGCTCCATATTCAGACCCTGTCCATGCGGCGATTCACCGACAACCCCAGAACTGTCTAGATAGTTTGTGACAATCAGTTGTTCGCCGAGGCCTGCGGTTTATGTTTCATCCAGATCCCGCGATTTATCTCCCAGAGAGTGACGTAGACAGAGACGGTTATTGTCTGCTTACGCAGAATCGACGTGGTGATGCTACATGGTTACCAGAATCCAGTGCTGGGCAAGTGCGGGGTGATTCTTGAACGTCCGACGCAGATTACAGGTCTACCCAGCAGCTTGCGGAATCAGTACTCATTCGGAACCGTTGGAACGATCTCAGCCGGCCTACAGAGAATGCAAAGAGAAGGATGGGCCGAAGCAAGGCGGAAGGCGATTGTAATCAAATCGCTGTGATCCGTATTAGTGATCGAATTGATGTATCTCATGATCCGTTTATCGTAAGTGACTCAGTTCAACCAGTGTTCAACTCTTTCAGCTTACGGGTATTTAGTATTTTCACAAAATTCAGGGGTAGTTTTTAATTTTACCGCAATCATTCATGGCCTCAATATTACCGGCCGGCGGTACCCTTTGGCGAATTTCCGGAGTTCTTCCTGCCGTCACAGACTATTAACCCCTAGACTCTAGTATATGATATGCGACATGCATGCATTCCTTCCAATTCTTCCTCAAATCAAGGTCGCTACGAGGGGCGAGACTTGTTTTGGTGATGCATATTGGGTGATTTGGATCTGTCACTCCGCGCTTCATCGGCCTGATTGCGACACCAATTAAGATTGGATTGTCTGGTACGAATGAGCATGTCTGCAGCGCTCGAGCAGGATTGTGTGGGCTTTGAGAACTCGCGGAGATATGGAGCTGAATTTCAGAAAACCATCGCATATTAGGTCCATATGCGACACCCACGACCTAGAACATATTGAGTCCGCTCATCATCATATCCCAAGTTCGTTGCGTTACTAGTCTGCAAATTAGCATGCGGGTGTATCACACACTGGCGCTTTGTAGGCACCACATCGGTAGTATTAAATAAATCCCGGAAAAGAATAAATAATATCAAATCAAACTCTTTATAAAATTTTCCCCTCTGATGGCTACCGTTTTTAGAAATCTCCTTCCTTTTTCAGACGTCCCCTCTGTGCTCCGGAGATACTCTTTTATTTCATATTTGTCTCTCGATTGACATTTGCCAAGCTTTCCATATTGCTCGATCGTTCACCATCCACCAATTTCGTCCTCAATCTCTGATTTGGAGTGCTTCATGTCTGAGCATTCATTCTGATTCCTCTATTTTCTCTCTTCTTCAAGTTCTTGCTACAATTCAAGGTACGCCTATGCCGAGTTCTCAAGTTGATCGACGCTGCCAAGTTTGATCGCGGATCAGAAAATTTGTCCAGTTGCTCGATCATAAGGCGCAACATGCCGAAAAACATCCCGATACTTAAAGGGTGCCCAGTAGCGACATAAGCCCCCATCTCCTTTTGACCCACTCTGTCCGCACAGGCATGCTCTCCATTTTTCCCTGGTGGACAGGGAGGAAGAACAGTTGTTTTTTGATCCCAGCACTTCGAAGTACGTCTACCCCACTTCTGCTGCCAATATTTCTCACTCCAAGTACATTTTCAGGAGCAACTTCGAGGAGCCCTTGGACGCCTTCCTTAACCTCAACTCTCTCGCCGACTCCGGATTAAATTGTAACAGCCCTCGGCGTGATGTGCCTCCTATTCTCCCGACTAACATAGTTTGGACGGAGTTTTTAATTGAGTAGTCCAAAAGGTGGGAGGCGGCCCCGCCGACCGGCTTGTTTACTGTAACTGTTTGCGTTCGCTGTATGCATTCAAAATTTGAAAAATAGTCAAAGTGTTGACAAGCAAACAGAAAAATGGGTTCATATTCGCGACATTTAACACGAATCACGGCCCGACACGAAGTACATCAAACGCCGACTCGTAACAACAAGAAACAAGAAACTATGAATCCTTTCACGCCTTCGCCTCCATGTCCTTGCTCAGTCAGAGGGTGATTGGGAGGCAGTTAAGAGCGATGAGGCCGCCTAAAGAAATCGAGAATCAGTATAACGTATGAAGAAGTCACATTTAATTGGTGACGAACCGGCCTGGGGAGCGTCGCAAGTGACGGTAGTACCACCGCTGATGAGCATATTATTAATTTTCGGAGGTATATGCAGCAGAGGCTGCGTACCAGTTGTTTCCAATGACGGTGATAGGCGAGCAGCCCAAGCCGACCGGAATATCGAGGCCGGTGAGATCGAGGCCCAGGAGGGCAGCGACAGCACCGACTGCGCTGCTGTCGGAATTCTGGACGCTGGTGCAGCACTGGTCGGAGGTCGGGGGAGTGACCGGGGGAGTGGTGTTCGGGATGGCGGCAGCAAGGGTCTGGAATGAGAGCAAATTATCAGTATCGCAATACACATCGGTGGTCGACCGAGCTTACAATGAGTACGGAGGCGACAACAGCGGAAAGTTTGGAGAACATATTTGCTTGAGAGAGAGCTTGAACTACAAAGGGATGTGTTCGAGTGAGGTTTAGGGAGAAACTGACCCCTCTTTTATATCCATTCCGTCTAGCCATTCCCGCGAGACGTAGATATTTATTTTGGCGGCTGACGACGTACGCAGTCCAGGCACACTTCTTGCGTTCTGAGCGGTCAGGTTGTGGAGCAGTGGAGCCCTTTGAACAAGAGAAACGCGAGTATCTGTGGAGTCAGTCAGTTGGGGCATGATGTATGGAACGCATTCCGTACTTTCCTCCCACCTTAGATTGATCCTGATCGTACTGAGCACACCGCAAGCAGTGGACGAATGCGGATTCCAGTTTGCGTAAGTTAGAGGTGGTAGAGGATATCGTATTGATGTCTATGGCGGCCCTTTGCTGTGAGTACTGGACAAGAACGAACGGAACCGCGGCCGAGGAATAACGCCGAGGGAAAGCGAAGCGGAACTTCACGACATATGCGGGAAGATTCTTTAATTTAGACGATGGTATCACTCACATTGTGAGAGAAAGAGCATTGCTTTTGGATGCTGTACACGGATGCGTCCACTGAGTCCACTTGAGCTCCATGACAAGCCAATTCTGGGATCGGGGTCGAGGTAAGACATGAAGCAAATATATTCCTGTGTGAAATCATGGTGAGAATCGGTTCAACGGCATGAAAATGATGAAATTATCAGCAATTTTCCGTGCCTGGTCGAATTTTTGAACCCACACAGGTAAGCTCGCTCCAACCTGTCCAATGCGGCGGTTTGACGACAACCGCAGGACTGTTTTTCTCGATAGTTTTACGACAATGAATATTGTTCGCCGAGGCTTCAGAAGCCATCGCGGTTTATGTTTCATCCAGATCGCGCGATTTATCTCCCAGAGTGACGTAGAAACTAAAGAAAGAGACATTTGCTATTATCGGCTTCGACGTGGCATGAAGATGCACGATGGTTTGCGGCCTGATTCCTGAAGCCTTCGACTAGGGTCTCCGCAGCGAGTTGCGGAGCTGTTGGAAGGATCTCAGTCGACCGCAGAGAAGAACGGATGAACTCGGTCCTTACCGGACCTCCGACCCGTGTCATACTGGGAAGTAGTGCAGACAGGGAGAGTGTAATTCTAATCAAATGGTAGTGATCCGCGTCAGTGATCCATTGATGTACTTCGTGATCCGTTGATCGCAATCAATATTCACAGCTCGGTTCAACTTGGTTCAACCCGGCAATGATTATTTACTAAAGTCTCTTCACAAGTTTGGGAGTTGGGATTAGCGGTCAGGTACCGCAATAAATGCCGGCATATATCCTACAGCACTTTGGCGAACTTCCGAATTTTCTGCTGTCACATTCCTTCGAATTCGTCCTCACGTGAAGGTCGGGCGAGACTTGCTGCATTTTTGCCGATCAAGACTTGATTGTGAAAATTTCGAGGACGTTGGAAAATTTTCATACCCAGTACTTCGTGGCACGGATCATTTATTCTCATAATGTGGTATACGCGTTAGTTTTTGGACCTCCTTACATGCAAGTTCGCCTCTCACACCCGATTTGATGAAAAATTGCTGGCACATTATGTTCCATAACCGCTATAATGATTTCTTGCAAGGTTAAATGTATCCCGTAGTGAAGTAGAAAAGGATTCCGTTGCCTTTGATATTTTGCAGATCGGAAACGAACCATGTTGTGGGTTGTAATACTCGAACACATCCCTCTGTAGTTCAAACTTTCTAGCAAGCCCTAAACATGTTCTCCAAGCTCTCCGGCGCTTCGGCTTTTACTGATGGGCGGGTGAGTTTTTTTGATTTAATATCACGGATGTCGTACTCAATGTCCCCGGCGAATCCAACCACGGCAACTTTCAGTCGCTAGAGGCTGTTTTGGCCGCTGGTCTTGTATCCAGACGTGGGAGCACGCCGTCGCGTAGCCGGCGGTGATCTATCGAGTTTTAGTCGAGTACCTCAATTGTGAGGTAATAAAACAGGCCTATCACCTGCCCAGTGGCCAAAAAGAATGAGGCGAGGATGGGAGATTTGTTGGGTCCCTTATATACGCTTTGCGTGCACTATTTCTAGACGACACCGAGTACGCATCATGGCTTGTGCCGCCGAGGACGCCGTTGCGCAGTATCCACGCATGGTTCTAGTATGTGCAGATCAGATACGGATCTTGACTTGAATGAATACATGACGAGAATCCACCATGAAATTACGGAGTATCTCGCAATTGTCTCCCTTCAAAGTGGCAGATCCGAGTCCCGGGTTATTTCTTGCCATCCCAGGATACCTTTGCTTCCTAATGCCGGGCCTTTTGCCGATTCTCACATGTCTTCGAGCTTGCAACCATCTTTGAATTCCGACATACATATTGATTCTCTGACATTGTTGCCGACAACTTGTTGTCCAGGGTCTAAATTCAATACGTCCTTGCTCTTCGCTAGATTGGCCAATTTCATATCTTGCCATTCGGAAAAGTTCGACGCCAATCCAAAACAATATGCTTTGGTCGTGCGGTGGATCAATAACTAAACCCACCGAAAGCAATTATTTTGGTTTCGGTCATTACGTTGATGAATATTTTGAATGTCGCTTTCGGTTCCATGAGTCCTGTCTCAAGGCCACTCGATTCGAAGAATGGCGATAACCGTACAAGCGCCCGAATTCTGGCTTGTTTCCCGCAACTTTTTGTTCCTGCGACTTCGCATAAATATAGTGGGTGGCGGGCCGGCGTCAATTTGAACTTCAGATCCAGACCACGCATCCAAGTACAGTAATAACCTGGGAATGCAAATCAGGCATGCACATGCCAACACTGGACAAAGATCTGATAACAGCGGACGGCAGCATTTGGACCCTCACGTCCAAGCACATGTCAAACGCTCGAAATGCAACTCAGGCGAACGTCAACCGCAATGTCGCCGTCGAGGCCAGCTGTACAACCATGGCCAATAGAGTGACAGTATCTCTTCCTTCAGCTTGCAGCATTCGTCCAATTGGAGGCTGAGCGCCCAGGAAACCGGACAGCAGAAGGATGGCGGCACCATGTCTGTACCCCGGTGTAACCGAAATGACGGCAAATAAGACGGCTTCGTGAATATCCACTTGTTAGGTGACTTCTTGGTCGGCGAATGCCTCGTCGTCTACAAATATTCCCGCGATTGAAGAGGATATTCAGCTCGCAAGTGGCCATGGAGCTGTGGAGCCATCGGAGTTGTTGCGGAAATAAAAAAGAAATTCGCATAGTTAGTAACGCGGAACCTGTCGCGAAAAAGGAGCACTCTTGTGGATTTAGCGTGACATAGTACGTGTAAGTATCCGTGGAGCCAAGCCACTCAGTTGTCGGCCCAAGGATATAGTATCATCATTGATTCTTGCCAGAGCGTACTGTAACCAACGAGAATCTTCACGAGAACGAAAATTTGGATCCGAATGTCGATCAATGCGATCGTACTTTCTGGACTCGTACTTTCTGGACTCGAAGGGTTCTTTTGGATCCAAGTTCTTCCGGCATTCATCTGTCTGCCAAGACCGCACCGCCGTTTAGTAGTCCCGATGCATGTAAGTAAGAAGAAGTCGGTTCGCGCGGGTTAACTTGATACCGCCACGTCCAGCACGCCATTGTGCGGTTTCATCGTCAGCAGATGAATGATGGCAGTTTTTGGTACCGGTGTGACTTCGCGTCGTAACCACCGTTTCGGGGAGGCAGGTCAAAACCAAGTCAAAACATGGCGCATCGAAATATTGTCGGCCGAGACAGCCGTCGTCTGCATTGACCAGTCTCGACGAGTCGAAAAGCTGCCGTTTGGCAGGGAGGATCAGCAAATTTTCGCCCGACGTCGATTTGATATTGCACGATTCGCATATGCCACCACACCGTAAGTATATTTAGCTCGTCTGAACATGTGCCGAAACCATTCCTTTTAGCCGTACGTTCGGCTGATTCCCCGATGCGGCTTATTCGATCTATAAATCATATCGGGCCGATATGATTTATCGCAAATCAGGTGTTTCACTTTTGCCGGTGTGGCTCGGCACTTGAGCCTGTTCGGCAGGATTTTCAACAGTGCTCCTTTTTTTGTCACACACCGCCCACACGGGAGAGAAAAAAGTGAATATTCAACAATCCTCAAGGTGACTATTGAACGATTTGCGTCACATACCTGGCACTCACGCCGACACAAACAGAAAGCCCCAGAAAAGGATAACTCAATATTTAACAATCCTCAAGGTGAATAGTTGACAATTTGTGTAGGCCGTATCCATTCAAAGATTTCAACCAAGGTGTTGACAAGAGAACAGCAAAATGGGTTATATTCGCGACATTTAACACGAATCAGGGCCCGACATAGAAGTACATCAAAACACGACGCCTCGAACAATAACAAAAATCAAGAATCGCTAGCACAGTCCACCACTATGATCTCCTTGGTGACTTAGAGGGTGACTTAGAGGGTGATGGGGATGCAGTTGATAGCAATAAGGGAGCCCCACGACTCCTGGGGAGCGTCGCAAGTGACGGTAGTACCACCGCTGATGGACATATTATTAATTTCACGGCGGTATATGCACGCAGAGGCTGCGTACCAGTTGTTCCCGATCACGGTGATGGGCGAGCAGCCCAAGCCGATCGGAACATCGAGGCCGCTGAGATTGAGGCCCAGGAGGGCAGCGACGGCGGAGACTGCACTGCTGTCGGAATCCTGGACGCTGGTGCAGCACTGGTCGGATGTGGGGGTAGTGACCGGGGGAGTGGTGTTCGGGATGGCGGCAGCAAGGGTCTGGAATGAGAGCAAATTAGTTAGTGTCCAATACACAGTCGTCGACCAAGCTTACAATGAGCAAGGCGACAACGAGGGAGAGCTTGGAGAACATATTTACTTGAGAGAGAGCTTGAAGTACAGAGAGATGTATTCGAGTGAGGTTTGAGGGGAAACTGGCCCGTCTTTTATATCAGCCATCCCCGCATGCAGACCAAACTCATCGGATCCGATCGAGCTTCAGGGCTGCGTGCTGGTGCGTGTTAGTGGAGCCATTTGACAAGCACATTGTCGCAGTGATTCTGTGGAGCAAGTCAGTTCTGGAATGATGTTAGTTGCGGTATACAGCACTCGTACTTTCCTCCCTCTGCGATTTCATTGCATCCAGGACGATGGGCCCTTTCTTTGTTTCTGAGTGCTAGGCCAATTGGGAAGGAACGACCAACACGCAGCTGCGACCGCCAACCTTGAGACGCGGACATGTGTCGGCGGGGGAAGAGCGCGGTTTAGATTGGACAAAAGCGGCAAAGTTCTTTGGGGTCCTGCTCACCGTTAGGCCGCGGAAAGATGGGTTTCAAATTCAATGGAAGTATTTGTGTCCTCTACGTCAGGAGCGCGTCATTCCTGCAGCGCAGCACCGAAGAGAGTTAATTTACGAGCTTTTGGGCATCCCTCGAGGCCTCCGCACAATACATACCTTTTGCGCTTTCAGACACACCAAATAAAGCAAAATTTCAGCGCAGGCAGAAACGCACGCTGATACTGCCGATCTCGGCCGGGATTTTCCGCACCAATCGGCTTTGTGCGGCTCAAAAGCGGCATGCAACCGATTGGTGCGGAATCTCCCGGCCGAGAACGGCAGTATCAGCGTGCGTTTCTGCCCGTACTGAAATTTTGCTTTATTTGGTGTGAGAATGTCATCGAACGGGTAGTTGATGAGAATACAACGAGATGCTCAAACCAGGGAAGAAATTCAAACAACCCAAACGCCAGAATGAACGCAAGCTGGCTCGAGTATGTAGAGACATGACAGAGCGGGACAAGGGACGATCAGGCAATCCCGATCTGATCGGAGTGTGGGATGATCCGATGCCTTTCTGCTTGTGGCATGGCCTTGCCGCTCGCTACCCTCTTTCGTCTATACCTCTGTCAGCCTATTCAGCGTACGGCGGTTGCATATCTCTCGTCCTCAAAGACGACCCGGGCCCTTTCCCTAGTGGCGTGGTCTGTCTGGTCTGAATCTACTTATCGCCGTCCGAACTCTCGTGTCCGTAGATTTTCACCAATGATCTCAGGAACGTTTCTCTCGAATTCCACCCAGAATACGGAGAAGATGACGAGGGCTGGCGGTCATTCTACAATGCGCATAGGCTTGTGCAATGTGCGAGAGAGCAATGACGTCCAAACTGTCTTGACATCGGTCTCCGCACTTCCCCCGACAAGTCTTGGTACTCGTATTGTTCTACACAAAATTCGATGACCTCATGCAACATTGAAAAACGTTCTCGCTA
This sequence comes from Mycena haematopus, assembly GCA_029281435.1. NCBI lineage: Eukaryota > Fungi > Basidiomycota > Agaricomycetes > Agaricales > Mycenaceae > Mycena > Mycena haematopus. The sequence goes on from JARJCV010000317.1 coordinate 36,003, forward strand.
ATTTCTGTTATGTCCGTTCGCTCTTCCTGTCAACTTTGGGCCCACACACATTACAGCAAGAATGCATTTATTGCAACAAAAACCAGTGCGATATACCTTGTCCTTTCGCTGACGTAGATGCAACATGATCGCGCTGTTAATGTCAAACCGGCCCCACTCCAATCTGCGTTCGAATCCTGACATGGGAAGTCTTCGTTCTGGAACTCAATTCATCCAGCAAGATATGTATCTATCCAACTGCCTGCTCATCGTGTATGACGTGACGACGTCCAAAGGCTCCACCGCGCTCCACCATCTCTGATTTCTGGCGGTCTCGCTTCCGAGCCCTTTGTACCTGGGACGCGTCGAGATAAAAGACGGTCGCTCGCCTTCCTACTCCTCACTCGAACACACTCCTCTGTAGTTCAAGCTCTTTAAACAACAAACATGTTCACCAAGCTCTCCATCGTTGTCACTTCGGTGCTCATTGTACGCTGTTCATGGTCTACATTGAATCTGGATTGACTCTCGTCGGTATGACAGACCCTTGCTGCCGCCATTCCGAATAGCATCCCGGTGACCACGCCCTCCTCGGACCAGTGCTGCGCCAGCGTCGTCGACTCGAGCAGTACCGCTGCCGGCGCGGTCCTCGCTACACTTGGCATTGACCTCGGTGACATCGATGTCCCCGTTGGTCTTAGCTGCTCCCCCATCACCGTCATCGGAAACAACTGGTGCGCGTTTGATTACTCCATTGCTCCGCCACTGCGTGCTGACACGTTACCTAGCGGAGGCATCACTACCAGATGCGATGCGCCCGAAATTGAGTGGGGTGAGTCGTTTCGATATGGTATATTCTCACATGCTTATCTGTGTTAGGTGGTCTCATCGCGATTAACTGCATCCCCATTACTCTCTGAGATCAAATTCTTCTGAAGGCGTTATTATGTATATAGGTCTTCGGTGGAGGTGAATTCTATGATATTCGAAGCCACCACGTGTAAACCCGTCGGTTTGTATCGGTACTTGAGAACGGCTGTCTTCTCGCCATGAAGTAGTATCAAGTCCAGTACCTGAATTACCCTCAACGGCGTCTCCTTGACAACTCCGTTCAAATCCCCATTCCAGGCGCGTAGTATAAACACAACACAGAGATCTACCTCACGACGATGTGGGCTTGAGCGTCTTCACCAAAATCCCTTGAACTTTTCAACCTATTAGCCATGCTTTTCTCTGTTTCCGTAGAAAATATTCTCCAGAGACGCGCCACGGTTCGCTGGTGGGGATAGTACTCATCGAAAGGGGAGGGAACAAAATATCAGGGACATCAGGGTTACATAACATCTTCCAGGCATTCCAAATTTCAATCACGAGTACAGGTATTCTGAACAATTAAACGACGCGTCATATCTCCTTCATAACTGCGATCCAGTCTTATCTCTTGTGTCCTTACACTAACACCATTCATTGTCCAGTAAATTCGGACCTTAATGTCACGTGAGTTTAACCTCTCGACGCAAAATCTTATTGCTCGGGGGTCACGGTCACGATGAGGCCGGTTGCCTTGAAAAATCCGTGACAAAACCCGACAAACTTGTGAAAAAGTTCCGGTGTTCTGTCAGTAGGGTCAAAATGAAAGGAAACAACCAATCTCACAACTGCTTTGCATTATAACACCCTGAAAACAACCTACAACCCAGGAGATTGCACAAAAGAAAATCTCTGTGGTTGCTTTTTCAGGCAACGGTCACGATCACGGAGGGGTCCGTTGCCTTAAAAAGAGGCAACGGGCTTGTCGCGGTCCTCGAGGCGTTGCTCCCCTACAGCTCGGTACAGTGACTGGGAGATTCGTTGGTATAGCAGAGTGTTGGAGAGTGGGCGCTCATACTTTCAATTCCAAGCAACTCATTTGCCGCTACAAATTCATCGGTTATGATTTTCCGCCAACAAAAACTTGAACCATCGGAACTGGATTCGAAATTATTTCAAGAATAACACTAAGTACCAGGTATCGTGCTGAGAATATTAATATTGCATTGTGGATCTAATGCACCTAGGTCTCGCACTCACTAGAAAATGGTCGGACCTCTCATGGTTGTACTAGGGATGTCGGTTATTCCAGCACAACACACTAGCTGCCCAATTAAGCGAAATGAAATGTTCGCCGTTGGTGGACTGTTCCCCGACTTCTCCTCTCCCGGCGTGATTCCGAACACCTGGTGGCCTGGGTGCGGTCGAAGTTCCATAATTGTAAAGAATGCAACAAGCTGGAGAACGATGAAGCTAATGAACACAAAATCTGAGCGGGACGTTGACTAACTCCTAATCCTTTCTACCTGTACCGCACGCAAACAAGGCATGGAGAAATCAACTGCAATCATTGGATCGAAATGATGATCATCAATCGCAGCAATGATAACGCCACGTCAAACGCCGGTGCTCGGACCGGACCTCCGCACCGTGACTGGTTTTTTCACGTTCCATCATCACCTTTCGTCCCCTTTCCCTTTCCATGATGGCCGCCTCGATGCTCCGTCGGCTTTGTTGCTCTTGCTTGTGGCCCCGAGTGGAGGATGATTCCACCGTGCGTCCCGCATTTCTTTTTCCGCATTCATTGGCTCAGTGTCGACTGGGCAGGTGATACCGACTGAGACCACTCACCTCATCCCGGAGGCTGCTGGGTTCTCCTCGTATGCTTGCGTTAACTGTAATCTCGGACGCCGACCTGTTTACTTGTCCCAGCACTGCCTCCCAGACTCGAAAGCGGTCGACCGGCGAAAGTTGCAAGATCGAATGAGCACTATCGTGCGCACCATGGAAGGGTGGGTCGCGTATATTTGCAGCCTTGCGTTTCCAGTGACACCTGCGCTTTTTATTTCATCCAGAAAAATGGTCAATGTCGGTGCTCGGTGCCTTTATACTTCACAGCGCACCAGAGAGTAGTTCCAGCCTCCTGCATCCCCAGGACCGCGGGCGCTTACCATCACCGCTGGAACCCCAGCGCACTGTGCTTTCTCCGCCCTCTGGATCCAACGGCATCGCGCGCAAGTCCTGACCCATGACCCCGCCCGAATGCGGCTTCGCGCCGACAGCCGCTACTCGTCTCCAAGCGGGTCACGCTCGTCTTCGCGGCGCAGAACAGACCCTACAGATCCAAATATCATTCATGCTCAGCCCGCGGCGGATCGGATAAAGCCGCCGCCCGAGCCAGTGGTTCGGTGAGACGGATTCCGAGTCGTTTGCGAGGGCGACGCCGGATCGGAAGAGGTACGTGTATCAGTTCAGACGTGGTTACAGTGGCTGATTCCCTTCCCATGTAGGCGGAACGCCTGCCATGCTGGCGGTCCCGACTCCTGTCAGCAGGGGCAAAGACGACCCAAGTGCCATGTCCATTGCATTCTCATGGGGTGATACTTAGTACAGCCTTGAACATATATGTAGCATGAACTATCTCTGTAGAGTCACAGCTGTGCATGTAATCCAGCTGTCATGACAACGCCGGAAAAATATTTTGACCTTCAAGTTTTTTTTTTTCGCAAGGCAACAGCGGTGGTGAGGCAAAGGTGAGGCGCGCATGAGGTGTTTGTTCCCAAACCACAACTAGATATGTTGTTTTTCCAGTCAGAACCCCAATGCAATGACACTACACTGAGCACACGTTCGGCAAGCTAATTTGTGGTAACATTCCCGCGAAGTGCCGCCCATCCAGGCGCAGGGACAATGGCAACGGTGGCCAGTTTGCTGGACGCTACGGTCGCGCGCTTGTTCAGCTCGAGCTTCGACATTTTCGCGCCGCTCGCATCTACATGATATTGGCTCCAATTGGGACAAGGGACGAAGAGGAAACGCACTGAGAGCCCACACTGAAATCAGTACTTCGTTTGTGCCGTGATGATTCAATATTCCTTCGGGATGGGGTAACTGACTTGAGGACCGAGCGAGGAGACGAATCTTTTTGGAACGTAAGCGACGAATTGAATTCTAAAGCAATCAGGACATGCCTTCCGAACTGCCATCCATTGACGTAGATCAGGGTACGATAAGGAGCGACAGAGTCCAGCGCAAAGTCGAACGCAAGGGGAATATCCGAGCCCGTGGGGAGGTTGAGGTTGAATGTTGTACGGTACGCCGTCACACCGACCTTGTCCGTGCCGGTCAATGGTGTGCAAGATTTCGTCCATGCAGAGTCGTCGTAGCCAGGAAGATGTGCGCCTGAAATTTCCGAGTATTAACATTGGTGAAATGGAGAGATGTCTAGAATCGTACCAACACGCTCGAACCACCACCCACCCTGAATAAAATCAGGATTAATCTACGAAAGGTTGCAGACGACTCACCTCATTGTATGGTCCCCGTACGTCATCAGGAGCATTTTCTCCGCCAATATCTGTTATATGATTAGCCTAGCCAAGTCGCAGAAAGAACACGCACTCCCGGCGAGTCTCCACTCCGTAAAGTCAGTCTCGGACAATAGTTTATAACCGCGTATGCCCCGGGGAGTCTTATGCTCGTCATTGATATTATCTACCAGCCGGATAAGCTGACTGTTGCGTTAGCAGAAGTCACTCACAATCCTCGTTCAGGCCGGTCGAATCATGGATGACTGTAAGAACTGAAACCAACCAGTTAGGGAAGTGTTGATCGTGGATTGAGGAATAGATAACAACCATTATCGCTCGCTACGAGTTGGTCTTGTGTGAAACTGAACGTCGGGGACAAGAGGTCAACGCCAGATTGATCTATGGAGCTGCCCTGGCCGGAGCCTAGGAAATGCGAGTTGATGAAGACAGAGTAGCCAAAAGAGAATCCGCTGATGTCTCGTTAACACGAGCAATCGTAGGAAGTGAAAGTCACACACCCTTGGATCGAAAGCTGTATGCCAGTCGCATTGCCGGTGAAATGTCCTCGCCACACAAACTGGCCTGCGTGGAAGCCATATCTACAGATTACATGCCCATCAAAGAATGCCCGGGGCGGAGCCTGGGCCACTCACTCGCTAGAATACAGCACAAACTGTCCATTGCGCAATCAGCATTTTCAGCTCAAATCAGGAAAGGAATGTAGAAACCTTGCCGGCAGTGGGCTGCTGCGGCCGCTGCGTGGTCGTCTTGTTCGCCAAAACCCACGTACTGTCATCGAAAGCGGGATCCAGCTCCGGCAGCGAGTCCGCGCACTTCCACTCGAGGTCCGCAAGCACCGGGATCTTTGCAGCTGCTATTATCGCGGGGAATTGTACCTGACCGCGCAGGCTTCCGATGTCACTCTTCGTAGTGTGGATCACGGCACCATTCCAAGTGATGGAGGTAAATTGTTTGGGGGCAAAGACGTCAAGCGTCGTTGTTGCGTTGATGTCTCCGGTGAGCTGCAAGACGGAGCCGTGGGCAGTCGCCGCGCGCACAAAGTATGGACCTAGCACGAGAACCGACGGGGTATCGGGACCGAGGTCGTAGTGGGAGTGCCCGGTGCCGCTGACCGAGAGGCGGGGAGCGAAAATGCCAGAGACAGTTTTCTTGTCGCCGACGATAACTCGTGAATTGGCGAAGGTCACGACAGTGAGACCGGAGGGCGAGCCAGAAACGGTGATGGTCTTAGATACAATATCAGGTATGTACGGCCGAATAAGCACCAAAATGAGATCAACGTACCCTGCCTGTCGTCTTCGCACTGATAGTGGTTGAGCCGCTGTGCGAAATCTTCGCCCTTGGTGCGCTTTCGACGCTAATCTCGACGTATTGCCCTTCAAGCGCGTACAGAATAATAGTGTCAATCTAAAACATCTTGTCAGAACTCAACTCAGCAGACTTGTAAGTTGTGGTCCTGACTTTATCAAAGGTCGCCCAAGTCAAAACCTAAGGGGTAGCATATCATCGAGATGATGCAAGCAAGCAAATGCAATTCCCCTCACCTCAGCCGTCGCGTATTCCAGCTTGGAGGAACCAAATGGATAGTTCGTCACGATAATCTGTGCTCGTTGTGAATGCCCTACTTTCACCACATTCAGCGAATACAAACGCACCTTCGACTCTCTTCCAGCCAGCGTTAGGTTCCCCTGCTTTGGGATCGTAATCTCGCCCTCAAGAGTAGTGTTCACGCGGAGCGTAAAGTCCGTGTCCGACGTCTTCGTGTTCGTAAGCTGGCGTACAAAGTAGAAGTTGGCCTTGGAGGCGGGTGCCTCGAGATTTGTGGTATAGATGTCGGGCGAGGTGCTGTACGCGGTACCAAGGCCGACGGAGCCATCGCCGACACGCCCGACGAGAAGGTAGTCCGGGGAGGCATGTAGGAAGTATCCCTGGAGCTTGATCTCGGCAAGTTTTGGTGTGGGGGTGCGATCTTCCGAGATGGCCTGCGAAAAGACATTCAATTGAGGTATGATGATACGGAGATGGAGATGGCCACGAACAGCGCCGTAACTATCAACACGCATCCCAATTAGAAGGTGGGTATAACCGAAAACGAAATGCTCACTCATAGCTGGAATAAATGGCTAGACCAGAGTCAGTAGGATACGAACGAAGGGAACAACGGCGACGCACTGGTGCAGTGCTAGTCATGATTGAGATTAAATGATCATTGAGCGCAAACGAAAACGCACCATATTCCCCCAATTCGTTCCTCCTGAAAGGAAATCAAGGTCTATATAGCAAATTATTTGGGGGGAGCGCACCGTAGGTCATGTATAGGTTCTGGATCCCAGCGCCTGAGGCGTAGTTATTCTGCAACAACCGGAAGAAGCATTGAAATCGGATCTAAACAAACACAAGGCGCACCTTATAGTATACCTGCGAATATGCCAAGTCAGAGGGTGCGAGCGATGGGAGTATGGAAATCAACATTAGCGAACTGCTCGTTAACTAGCTTGTAGCATTGGTCGTAGCCGGGACCGCTCCAGTACGAGAATGCACCGCCTTGCCACTCGAACAGAGCTAGCGGCTCGGCAGGATTCCATGTCTGGTGGCTCCTGTCGCTCTCTGCATAAAACAAAATCAATTTGACAGAGACGATTGTGGAGGGAAACGTACGAGTAGAGAGTTCTGTCCAAACGCTCGGGTTGTTGCAGTCGAAACCGAGGGGATACCTGGACCGTCAATATGTGGCGAATTTTCGAGGAAATAACTGCATGAACCCGCACCCGTCCCAGCCGTACAAATCAACCTTGCCTAGCCCGGGCATCGCATACTGCCCGGCCGGATTCTTGTCGTTGTGGATCGTCGGTACTTTTGTGATCCCACCCGCTCTCAAAACGTTGATGATATCTTGCATGTGCTCGTTCAAGCCAGGGATCCCCGCCTGTGCGGTCGTGGCGTATTCGTTTTCGCTTTGGACGGCTGTTCATACGTGTTGGGGATGAGGAAACCGGATGAGACGGATACACTAAGGGAGCTCACCGATGACAGGCCCATCTGGATACTGGAACGGTGCCGTGGCTTCCGCAAAGGCATGGACGCTTCAGAGAATCAAATTCAAATATACAGAGAGAATTTCAAGTCAGAGTACGCACTACGGGAACCAGGCGGCGCGGTAAGCTGTGTTATTTGTACGGGCCAATCCCGGGACGTTTGTGGCCCAGCCGGGTATCCCACCGGCGGCGGTCTCAGCGTTGATGTATGGCCTGCGCAAATTCGTCAGCTGCTGATTCTACCGAGTGGGATGAAACGCACCCGGGACGGACGATCACGAGAATTCCGACGTCCTTGGCAACCTGGAAAAACTTTGCAAGATCGTTGTGCTGTGTGAACCGGACCTCGTTTGAGTTCGGTGCGGACAGTCCCCAATGCCCTGCGTGTCGATAAGTCACCGTCTGAGTGGTCAAAACGGATGCGGACGCACAATACACTGAAACGCCGTTGAAACCCGAAGCTTTGAATCTAGCGACATTTAAGGCAAAATCAGCGAGCGTGGGCAGCGGATTGAATGGAAGTGTACTTTTGTAACACGTCGTACCACAGTTCAGGTGAAGGAAGGCGGAATGGATGGAACTCCCCCGAAAAGACCATTACGCGCTGAATCCGTATGGGAGCGAAGTTATAAATCGAATCGAAGGCGGACCTTTCCGTCCAACAAAAGAGAGTGCTGGTCCAATGTGACAGATGCTTTGGAATGGCCGTTGTAGAAGCCCGCTAGTGGAGGATCAGACAGAGTAGAGTACTAAAAGAGCACCAGGACGAACGCGAGCCAATCGGCATGACATATTCAGCACTGTTGTCCTCAAACGACTGTCGCTTCTCTCCAGAAGCCAGTACTTTCGGGAAAGATGCGGCCGCGAGCGCCACCAGTAGACGCGTGAGCTTCATTCGGTACGGTTTGGAGATGTCGAGGGCGAAAAGCAAGACGTGTACTTCATTTTAAGCGGAGGTATCACCATGCCACAAGGATCACGAGGTGCGGGGCAGGAGCGGGCCGACGAGTCAAGTGCTCTTGGAGGCGGTGATGGAAAACGCGCCCGTAATGAGATCATCGGAAGTCAGAACCAAGAAACCCGAAATTTGCCCGACAGTAACATCTGCCAGCGACCCTGAGGGGGTGTAGAAGCAAGCTTGAGCTCAAGCTCTCAAGCCCGGTCGGTGGAACCTTTGTGTACATTGGTCAGGCCATGCTCGTGCACCCGGTGACATGAGCGTTCCAGACAAGAAGCATAACATCAGCACAGCCGCTGTTGTAAGTCACCTGATGGTTCAAATGGAGTTCAACCAGTGACACTGACAGTATACTTATTACACTGTAACATGTTCTCATGAGAGCAGAGGGTCCGTGAGAGCGACGGCGGGAAATGCAGAATCTGGAGTCACTGCGAGCACGATGGTCAATTTATTAGTGCACTTCCGGCTCCAATCACACATCAAAGCGCCTGTATCGAATGGGCGCCGCGTAGAGTCAATGTACGATTTTCTGCACTGCGAACTGTAATCACACTTTGGGGCAGCGGTAGTATTACTATATTCACACGAGTGATGACGATGGATGTCTAACGCGCATGACGGCCCGAATTCCCTGTCTCGCCCTCAATGTTGGCCTGCCGGAGGCTCAGCCTGTGGGTCAGGAATTGTTCCGTTAAATGTTGCGACGAAGTCACAGGCTTGGGAAATAAAACGAAAGCACAAACACGACGCACGAACTTGCAGTTGGAATTTACGATGATTGTCGGCGGTGGAATAAATACAAAGGTCATTCAGCTCTGATTGCCTTTTATCCCTCCTTCACTTCTTCTTAACGCGCTTGACTGGTTTTTTGTTTTTTAGAGGTTTTCCGGCCCTTCGTCTCTTTGGTTTGATTTTCATCAGGCGGCCGCAATGATTCTGAAAAATTATCAGTCGGTCACTACTTCTTGCTGTCGAAAAGATGATGCATTACCGTGTTTTACAGGGTGCAGGCCGTACATTCGATACAATTGCAAGACTGCCTGTTCTTTGTCTTTGGCCTGTGAAAACATAAGTCGCGTTACTGCTGTCGAAGCGGTTGATATACCTCAATCATCAAATCTAAGTGAGCGATCAATATCTCAAGAACTTCAATGACCAGGTACGTTTGACGCACCCATATTGTCCGGTAAGTCGGCTGGCAAGCTCTCGCATCGGTCAGCGTGGGCCCTGCGTTCCATGAGGGTTATTGCGCCGGGCCGCGGTTCACTGAGGTGCTGTTTCGGTTTGATTCCTCGGCGAGCCCAAATCGCATTGGCTCTTTTTATTATTTCGCTGGGAGGAATCGCAGACGGGAAGAGGGCATCATGATGGTAATCTAGGTGAATTCCACATTTTGTGCGAGTCCGGAGAAAAAACCTAGAAAAAGCCTACCGAAAACAAGAGGAACGTCGAGTTCCTCGCAGAGAGGAAGGAGATCATACGCATTATAACACATCTGAGCTCCGTGTTACTTAATCAAAGTGGAAAATGAACTGAGTTTTACATACCTCATCGTTTTCGAGAACAAGCCGAGCTCTCGCGCCTGGGGAAAGGACCTCCGTGATCGTCTTCTTTATGCGACCAAGAGTAGCGGGTTTGTCGTCGTACATCCCACCTCCGTGAACAATCATGACGCTGTCGACACCCAGGCCCATTCTATCCATCATCTCACAGTGGTATTCAAGCTCCCGAACAGACGCCACCACGACTTCGGGTTTTGTGCTGCCAAGTTGTGTGTACTGTCCAGGATGCGCAGTGAGTCGGTGACCTAATCTTTTGGCGAGTTCTCCGACTTTGGCGAGAAGGGGTGCACAGTATTCCAGCGAGTAGCCGTGGACAGCGTGGGATGCAAAGGGGAACATTTCCGAGGACATGCGCATGAATTGTATGTGCTGACGAAAAGGTGAGAAAAGCGAGTCGACATGAAAGGAAGAATTTACGTTATCTTCGTTCCACTGAATCATCGTCAACAAGTCCTCTACGTTCTTGCGGCCGAGATCCTTGACCCATTCAATGCCGTTTTTCTTGATACTATCTAATCTGAGCTAATTCAGTGATCATAACAACACAGAAACAGAGATGAGAACCAACCGACAAGTTCGCGAACAGAATACCGCGTCTTTGGCGGGTTTCTTATTTCGCAAAACGGTGTTTAAACATGCATATCCTAGGGAATACGATGAGCGGCAGCGACAAGGCATCAAGAGATATGAGGAACCTAACCGGCCCTTGAACGTTGTTTCTTTCCTCGGTACATCCGGAATGATGAAAGTTGGCTCAGGTTTCGGCAGGCGTGTCTTTTTGAGAGCTTTTGTACCGCTTTGTTCACCGATTTGGACCCCGGGCGAGACAATCTGAGGTGTATGCTCTACATCGTCGACCGCCCGCTTCCGCTTTCCACCAGAAGTTCGGAGAACGTCGGAGACCACAGTCGCTTCAAGTTCTCGAGCTTGGAAACGCGAGCTTCGTCGGGGTGTTGCCATGAGTAGAGTTCGTGAGGTAAGCCGCAAATAGTGGGAAAAGGCAAGGAGCATAAGACAGGGGTTGACGCTCCATTTTTGTCGCGGAACAGGTTGAGGGGTTAAGCTACAAGGAGCGGGCCGATCAGTCAGGAGCCGGTGATGGAAACCCGTAGTGAGATCATCCTCACCCGAAATTCGCCAGAAATCGAAAGACTTATCTGCCAGCGACACAGAGAGGTGTAGAAACATAAAGTTTGAGCTCAGGCTCT
>JARJCV010000318.1:0-47029 GCA_029281435.1 Mycena haematopus
CGTCATAGAAAGCATATGCCACGAAACGTGGACTTATTGCTTTGCGTGCTCTTTCCAAGTCCTTCAACCTTTTCAACAGCGACATTGTTCAACTCAAACCCCAACAAAGCCGCGACTGGGCATTATCAGGCTCTCGTTCCTCTGAAGTACTTATCGAGAGGATTATCAGGTTTTCAACACCCATCATTGGCTCATCAATCAGTGACCCAACGCGATCACAACATTCAAATTTGCCCGGTTGTCAAGGGTATCGCGGCTAGCCACACATTGACTTTTCTCTTCACTCCCCATCCTTTCTCTCATTCTTTCTTGATGCGATTCTTCATTATTTCTACTTCTCTTCTATGTCTCGCAACTGGGGCACTCGCGAAGCCGCTGCAGAAGCGTGAGATGGCGCAGGGTATGTATGTCGCTTTCGAATTTCATTGACGCGGTACGGGGTTTGATGACAGACCTGTTCGATGACCTTCTGCTCTACTGCAAGTACGCGTCCTCGACGTTACTGACTGCGCGAGTCCCAACGGGGATGTGATGGTGCAGGAGTTGCGTCCCCTTTGCTTTCGGAGGCCAATCTTTGGATGCATATTGCGGCTATCGCAAATCAATGAAGACTCGACGAACACGCAGGGCTTCGTTGCGCGGGACGATACCAAAAAGGAGATTGTCGTGGCATGGCGCGGGAGGTGCGTCTCCGTCTCAACCATGTTGCAAGACCATTTATATTCATGTGCCTTCGCCCCTGTGTAGCTCCGCCGTGGATGACTTCCGGCACGCCGACTTGTGCGTTCTTTCTTTATTCTTATGTACTGAAGAAGCTCATGCGTATCCCCATGTCGGTAGCTGGCGCGACCGTGCACTCTGGGTTCATCCGCAGGTGCGCGCACCGCCGTTCCCCGGATTTGTTATCTGTTGCTCATTCATCCTATTCTGTTTGATTAATGCAGCTACAACTCGGTCGCGGACCAGGTCGTTGCGCTCGTCAAAACACAGCTGGACCAGAACCCGGAATATGCTGTCATGAGCACGGGACGCCGTCTCGGCGGCAGCCTCGCGAGCCTTGCGGGTGTCTCGCTCAAGTCTAACTTCCCGAATACGTGAGTAATTTCGTATCCGGTTGACAATTATACATGCTGTTCCTTGCTCGGGGAATTCGAGTTGTACGTTATGCGTGTGCTAACGGGGATTTATTTGACAGCCTCATGCGACTGTATATACGGCCAGCCCCGTACGGGCAACCAGGAATACGCGAACATGGCCAACTCGCTTTTGGTGATCAGTCTTTCCGCCCGTTCGTTCATTCACCACGTACGTTACCGACGTTCGCACCACCGACGGGTAAACCCAGTTTAATCTGCTGTTTATGTGTCAACCTACTTATCCCAAACCACAGTGTACCGACCGCCTCCCTGATGCTGTTTGGCTTCCGGCACCAGGGCGTCGAGTATTGGCAGACCTCCGACCCCGCTGTCGCAGAGATGCTTGAGCAGTGCGCGCCAGACGGTGAGAACCCAACTTGCTCTGACAGTGAGAGTTCACCCCCACTCATCTTACGGTGCGTCCATAGCATTATTTCCCTTGCTTCGCTTACTGACTAGTGGCTGGATCCTAGTACTTCGGCATCTACTTCAACACTCCGTTCTGCACCTGAATGAGTCCGCACTCCGTTCTCTTGAAAAACCTTTCTATACAATTTGATTGATTTATATTTACCCGCGTCGAACGCGTCGCGTCGCGTCTAGACTTTTGTCACGTGCCACATTACGTTGGGATCAACTTCCATGCACGTGCTCACGGAGCTTTGACTTCTGCCATTCAGCCCAGTAGATTTGGAACTGACCGCGCGGGTGTATCCAACCGTTCACAGCGGCCACGGGTCATGCGGTACCCGCAGCTAGTGGAGCTTAAATAGTCGACGGCTCCTTTTGGTTTCCTCAACCTTCTCTAGCTCCGCATTGCCTCCTCGCTCAGCTATTTAGTCCCGCTCTTCCTGGCCTCTAATAACAAGCAGCCACCAAAAAATGTACTCGACTCTTCTTGTGCTGTTCTTCCTCGTTTCCTCCACGGCCAGCCAAGCGACAACTCTGCCGCAATGTGCGCAAGGCTGTGCGAACCAAGCAGCGACGACAGTGAAGTGTAGTCTGTGGGTTCTTCGCTCAACCGTTTCGAGCGCGATTATTTACGTACGGCGCAGGTCGATGCTGCGTGCTTATGCAAAACGTCCTTCGCGTCGAGCGTGCTGCAGTGCGCAGGGACCACGTCGTGTTCGGCCGCCGACCAGACACAGGTGAGCACGATTTTGGAGGGGATGTGCGCGGCGGGTGAGCTAATCAACTCATCCGATATTCTACCTTTCTCTAACAATGCGTACTCAGCCTCCGCCTCGAGTTCAGCGTCCTCGGGTGCGTGCTATTCCCTTCTTTCCCCCCGAATCTTCTAACCCATACCCAGTCTCTGCTTCAGCGTCCCTCTCCCTCAGCCTCAGTGTCTCCATCTCTCCGCCGGGAAGTTCCACAGCCTTGGTGTCGCTGACTAGAACCACGATCACCTCGACCGTTACCTCCACCTCCCCCCGCGCACTACGACATCATCACCTCTGTGCCCGTCAGCCCCACCTTGGTCCCGCCGCCAATCAGCCCTTCCCTGTCCCTGCCATTGTCTATCCCCTCCGCATCAGTTACCACCCCGACGACTCGCAGTAGTTCAGCCCCATCCACGAGCCCCTCGACTGGCGCTGCCCAGGACCTGAAGGCGCGTGTTGCAGGTACCTTCGTGGCTGTGTTTGGAGTGGGGATGTGGCTTTTGTGAGGCGACTTGTGCCTGTAAGTAATCTTGGAATCGTGGCACACGAGCGCGCACTATTGACCACGTGATTACAGCTGTTTCCGAAAACCTTGTGACACGTTGCTCTTTTCTTGCCGCTGCTCAACTTTTGATCGAGTGATAAGGACTACCGGATTTGGTTAGCCGACAACAGCCGAATGTGCCCAGCCGAAACTGCCGCTGGCAAATGCACCTTAAAATGCAAGTGATGGGATGTGTGAAGGCATTTCCATAATAACCAGTGTTACATTTGGTCAGCGTGCAATTATGACCCTCCTTCACCCAGTTTCCGTATTTTCACTCAAGAAACAGCCGACCGATTCCTGAACACGAGCCGAGCCTAGCCGAGGGTAGCCGAGCCAAATCCAGTAGTCCTTATCACTCGATCAAAAGTTGAGCAGCGGCAAAAAAGCGCGACGTGTCTCAAGGTTTTCGGAAACAGCTGTAATGGACACTCTGATTTTTTGGTCTGATTCAAGGCAGACATATGTACATCAGCAAGATCACAAATCACGCGTGATCTTGTGTTCGCGTACTCGCGCGACACGTCCTTTTTGCACATTTCTAGGTCTTTCTGAAAATAAAATTTGTGCCGACCAATACCCAGGTGCACCCCACGGTACTTTGCATTAAGTCTCACGAATTCTATTGAGGTCAATTGGCCGCCAGGACGAGATTTCAATATCCCAAAAAGGAAAAACTTGACAGCTCGCGTGGGATTTCAGACATAGCTCGTGATCGCGCGTCCGCGCAATCTTTTGATGCTTGTACGCGCGCGTGCGCGCGCGTACGAGCGCGTACGAGAGAATTGTATAAATCCCGATGTATAATACTATCGCTCGAATGCCTTGGAGTTGTTTGACGTCTTGAAGGTGATATGCAGGTGATTTCGGTTTTGGATCAAGATTGCTGTCTATAAAACTCGATGGTCACGACCTGCCAACCTTCCACAGTAACTCTCCGTCTGAAGTAAGTACAACGCTGCAATGCCGTCGGTCTCTCAAGAGGTGAACGAGTAAACTGAGACTTCCGTTGATTCTTTCTGCATTTCGACATGTTTTCTCTGAGAGTCTCGAGAAGACGAGTTATTTCCCCACCCATGTTGAATATTGCATGTGTCGCGACTGTCAGGAACTTCTAGCCATTCAAATAAGTACCTCACAAGTCACAAGTGAGCTCAGGCCAACTTGAAGCTGAGGCTCGCATGAATGATTGAATTTTGTGGCCTCGGTTGTAACGGAAATCTATACAAATCTACGGAAATTCCGTATCGTCCCGAGTACAAAACTAAAGATTGTAATTCTTTTCTCGAACACTTCCAATTCGGCCTAATTCGGCCATCAATTTTGGCGATTGTGACAGTGTGACTCATCGTTGACCCGCCGCAAACCCTCCCTGATCATGACGGCCTGACCACTTTAACCTCTAGGACGACTGGCATTACTTGGCGGGGAAACGGACTACTATTTGTGTCTACCCTCCTGAGCCTCCGTTTTAGGCTTCTTGTCAATTGGGCTCTGGCTTGGCTCTGGCAGAAATTATTGGGCAGCCAAAGTTTACGGCTTGTCACTTGTGCTTTGAGGCGCAAGAATGGTACCAGTTAACTTCTAGCCTCAAAGATACAGAAGTGGCGTTGTACTAAAGCTGTAACTGGCAATTTCGGATAGTCTCGCTTGAATTTCGCCCTCCCTCGGCTCACTGGACGAAAAAAAAAGAATGGAAAACACCACCGTGACTACTAGTAGATCCTAAATCTTACCCCAGAGTCGTCTTATGCTGTATCCCCGCACGGTGCACAATGCGTTTCGATCCTAACCTCCGCTTATCCAACAAACTGAAACATTCTTCTGCGCCGCTCACTCATGGTCGGTTCTCAGGCTACCGTTCTGCACGCAGGCCGATGACCGGGACGTACCCTTGATGTTAGGAATTTCCACGAAGGGTATGGTAATGCCGCTATGGGCTAGTGACAGCACACCCAATGCTACCCCTTTTCGTGCTTGGTTCGTACAAAGACTCCATGCGGGTATGTACAACGCTCAGGTTTCCCCTCCTCATCCCTACATTCCCTCACTCCCCATGTCTACACTGTCCCACAGAAAAGACAAAACCTCTGAATCGTCCCCAAACGAGAAGGTCTTCTCAAGTCAAGAGCAGCGAACCTCTACCGAAGCTACACACGCCGATCAAAGCACTGAACACCAACATGATCATACGCACAGGACACTGAAGGTACTAAGCCCTTGAATCTCTACACAACATGTCGCTCATCTCGATTTTCAGCCACGGCACATTCAGCTGATTTCTATCGGTGGTACACGACCTTCTGTCTTCCTTCAAAAAGTCATGTTTATGCCGCCTAGGGACAATTGGTACCGTGTTATTTGTGCAAATCGGGACGGGCCTTCCGGTAGGTGGACCTGCAGGGCTTCTTCTCTCCTTCATCGTCTGGTCCACCGTGGTGCTTGCGATTAACAACTGTCTCGGTTCGTACGCCACCCTTATCTCATTCACTACTTATTCTTACGACCCTTTTGCGGGGCAGCGGAGATGGTAACCTGGATTCCGATTTCTTCCCCATACGTTAGTATTTTGCTTCACATCCTTCGTTTCCATTTCATCGATGATCGCTGGTAGGTGCGCTTCGCCGATCACTTCGTCGACGAAGCCCTCGGTGTATGCAGTGGTTTCAATCTATTTTTCAGCATAGGCGTTGCAATACCATACGAGATCGTCGCCTTTAACCTCATGTTGAATTTTTGGACGGACAAAATCCCGGTGATATGCGTAATCTTATTCATGATCCTGTGCTACGGGCGAGTGTTGCGCTCCAGATCGCCAACTATCCTTAATTTTTTTAGGGCTATTAATTTGTTCGCGGTTCAATTCTATGGCGGTAAGTCGACCCTGCGGACACCTAACGTTATACTGAATTCTCGCTACCCTAGAATCCGAATTTTGGTTGGCGATCGGAAAGGTCATTCTCATTCTCGGGCTTCTTGTCTTCACTTTCGTAGTGATGGTTGGAGGTAATCCAGACGTGATTCGTTTCTTGCTTAAAGCATGGTGCCTCATTCAAGCTGATGCTGTGGGTTTAGCATGATGCATTTGGATTCCGCAACTGGAACGCTGAGTCATTTCTGGCTTTTTGTCTACTCATTATTGATATCTATTCAAAGTTCCGGTCTGTACACCCACATTCTTTTTATCATCGCTCAAAGATTTTACAGGGAGGCCCGTTTGTCGCATATATATATGAAGGATCTCTAGGCTACTTTCTTGGGTTACTCAGTAGTCTGATACAAGCCGCCTTTACCGTCGCCGGTGAGGAAGTTTGAGCCATGCTCCTGCAATATATTCAATGCCGACTTGCATAGGGCCCGAGTATATCGCCATGACCGCAGGGGAGGCGTCGCACCCAAGGCACAGCCTCCCGCGGAGTTTCCGTTCGACCAGCACGCGCCTAATTGTCTTCTTCGTGCTCGGAGCACTGTCAGTCGGTATTCTCGTCCCGTACACGGATCCCAAACTGCTTTCAACTGCGGCGGTTCGTTCAGGCGCGGGGACGTCTCCGTACGTCATCGCCATGGAACGCCTCCGCATTGGCGGCCTCGCGCATGTAGTGAATGCGCTGGTAATGCTCTCCATCTTCTCCGCAGGCAACAGCTACGTATACACTGCGAGCCGCACGCTCTTCGGCATGGCGCTCGAGGGACGCGTTCCGCGTATGCTGGCGAAATGCACTGCAACTGGCGTCCCAGTGTATAGTGTATGCGTGACGATGCTATTGTCGTTGCTCGCATTTTTGCAGCTTGGGAGCACTTCGGGGGTGGTGCTGCAATGGTGTGCTCGCAGTTGGTCAATCTCTGCGGATGTTCATAACTTGCCAGGATTACGCGCTTCGGTACCGTCTCCGCGATGGCCAACTACGCTATGATCGCTTTCACATATATCCGGTTCCACGCAGTATGTTTGGCCATCTGGTTACATTTTCCGCTGCTCAAGAATTACCCAGGCACTCAAGGCACAGGGTGTTCCGCGAGAGTCTCTCCCCTATCACGGCTCATGGCAGCCGTTTTGCGGGTATGTGGACTTGTTAAAGCGCTGGTTCCGAATCACATGTTGAATCCAACAGCTACTATGCCTTTATTGCAAGCTTTGCAATGGTGTTTCTATCGGGATACCTTGTATTTCTTCCCGGGCACTGGGACATTCCCACGTTTGTTTTTTCGTACGCTCTTGTGGCACTCTTGCCAGTCATCTTTGTTGGCTGGAAGCTTGTCCGCCGGACCCAGGTATGCTTGTCCTTCACTTGGTTTCTGCCCCAATTCTGACCTTTGAATTGACCGGTATAACTCGCAGTGGCGGAACCTTCAAGAAATCGATTTATTTAGAGAAGAACGCGCCGAGATCGACGCATACGAGAGTAAGTTCGAGGGCTAAACAGTCGGACTGTTCGAGTCCCCGAACTTCGAGAACAGCGGTGTCGGGACGTCACCAATGTAATAACCGCGGAACCGCTCATGTTTTTATGTTATCTCTGAACAGTGTGCATCCTTCCTATATTGAAATTTAGTTATGCTGTACAATTCGTAGTCGATTTGTCTGATTTCTTTTGGATTTTAGTTGTATCATTTTTCCCGAATCGAGTACGAATTGATCGAAATGGTACAGTAGGATACGGGTTTCGCAAATAAGTACTTGTTTACGTCCCAAAAAGGAAATGTGACTCTGACAACACTGCCACCGGCTGTTCTGCATCTGACTCCATGTCTACGATTCCATCTGAGCTCATAGCCGCACTAGGCTCTCTGCGAGTCACTGATTCAGTGCCTACGATTCCATTCGAGCTCATCGCCGCAATCGTTGACGAACTGGAGCATGACCGGGCATCTTTGAAAGCCTGCTCAGTCGTGGCAGCTCCGTTCTGCGCTCCCAGCCAGCGTCACCTGTTTCGCGCCATGTGGTTGCACCGGGAAAACTGGCAGTTCTACACTGTTGTACAGCAAACGCTTCACCAAAGGACAAAGATTCCTTCGGGGACCATAAAGAGAGTCTCAGCTCTTTTCTCTGAATCCCCGCATCTTGCGGCCTATGTACGGGATCTAACTATAGATCTTCCCGATTCCGCCGACGAAGACATGCCACTAGCACAGGTTCTTCAGGCAGCGACAAAGCTCGAGCGGTTTGTGATCTCTGGCTTGGCTGTGCGCTGGGACGATCTCTCGCCGAGTCTTGCCTCCAAGATCCTGGATGTCTTCATGCGTCCATCCTTGGAAAGACTGCATCTCTTAAACATACAGAATTTACCAGCGTACGCGATCTTATGCGTCCTTTCGTCTATGAAGGTGCTATCCCTCCATCACTCGAATTTCAATGATGAGGAGACTCTTGAACATGGCGGACTGCCAACCACATCGAAGATGACCCATCTAATCCTCAGCTCGAACTCGCCGTCTATGTATGAACTCGTCCTTTCTACCCATACGCCGAAATTCGGGAGCGTCTGCATCTGGATACGAGTGCCCATCTGCACGCTGACCGAATTCTCACTTCGGTCGCGGCAACGTTGGTGGACCTAGACGTCAAATGTGGAGGTGCGCCTCTTAATGTGTTGCATCTTACATCCACAATTCATATTTGTATTCAGAACTCCCCTTCGCATTTATCCTCCCATCTCTTCCGTACCTCCGCTCCCTAACCCTCCGCATATTCCGAGGCATCACTAGACGCCTACCGGAAGGACTTTGGGGGACGCTCGTTGGCCTTCCGCCCGTCTCTCTGACAATCGTGTTTGCGATACAAAACCGCCTTGTGGAGGGAGAGTGGGCGGAGGAGGGCCCGCTTACAGGATTGGATGATTGTCAGATCAAGACAATGCACTGCCAGTTGCTGTTTCTCGACCGCACAAACAGCAGGGCACCGACCAGAGACACGGCATTCCATTCATTTTGCGTGGCTCTGCGAGCTGCGTTGACCGGATTTCAAATTGAGTTTTCCAGGGTAGACGAGGAAGAGTACTCTACCTCGTCTTATATAGGTCAACTTCCGTAATGGCTCGAACACTTTTTTTCATTCAATTAGGTGGATACAGGATGTCGAGACTAGACTGTAGTTGTCCAAGAGAGTAGAATAGATGCATGATATTCTCGGTTCATAATTCGTGCTCGTACAACAGCGATTGCGTTACGAATGGGTCTACCCCGGGTTGTAGGGAGGTTGAGGCAAAAAATCTCGAAACGGTCGGGAAATTGGTCGACGGTAAAAACATCTGTTCAGTATTACATATGTAGCTGAACGAAATATCACTCAGAGTCTCATTCCTTCCCTCGCCGAGAGTTTAACAATTTAACACTGTGATATTCGTCTACGTATAAATACTTAGGTACAAGTACCTCGACGAACCCATGAGGCAAAGAGTTGGATTATATGTCGTAATGAGTCGTATGAATGAGTCGTGATGTCCATGAACGTCGATTTGTTCATGGAGGCCTCTTGAGTCACTGAAAAACCTTGACGCTCCAAAATCCGGTGGAGAGTTTCGAGAGTCGAAGACGTATCTTTTTTATCACAAACGACGTCGACCTCTTCAGAATACTTTTGCAGGACCTTTACAATCGTGGTGTTCGAGTCACTCTTTCAATCACGGTTGTTAGGTGGCAATCAAAAATTGCCTCGGCTCCGCAGGTTAGACAGCCTCGAGCTCGTCTTTTCCTTTGGCGGTCATACTTCCCCGGGCCATAAACAACCTCTCGACTTCAAATTAAATGGCGCGCTGAATTGGACTGGTCACTGGGATGTGGGTATTGCCTCGATGAGTTCGTTGGCGGAAGTAATTAATGCCTCCAATTGAGTCCGAAGCAGTTGGACGTTTGTTGTGGTTCAAGCGGTATAAACTCGGACAGTGATTCCAAAAAAAGGCGTTCAAGATATATATTCAGTCTAAGACTTCGATGCTTGATGGAGCTGAGAACCCCGCCGCCGTCGGCTGCCGAATCGATTCGATGGCGCATCAAGTCTAGACTGATCGATTAAAGGATTCAGGGACGAATGTGACTCATGTTGACTCATTGATGCGACCTGATGCGGCCTAACAGCGGGGACCTTGGCGCAAAGTTTACCGCTTCCGTGTCATAAAAGGGCGTTCCTCACTGCAAAGTTTCCATCCCCTAGCATGTTCGAACCATTCCAAAACGTTTCGGAATTCCATCCAGGCCTCATCCTTTGGTGCGACCCGAAATCATACGACATGGAGATGACAACGCTTCCGCCGAACACTTTTTACGACCGCAAGAGCAAGATGCGCGAACTACGTCCCTGCCTTGTCGTGGACGTCGATCAGCAACTCAAGACCCTTCAGGTGGCTCGACTCTGTGCGACTGTGGTCAGAATCCACCCTTCTGGCTCTTTGAGACTGTTTGTTAATTTTCGCGAGGTACCAGCCCACCGATACACGCCGATGGGTCCGCATCGACAGTCCTCCGCAGCTTATCTGGAAGCTGCTGGGATGGATCTGGGTTGGCACACCGGCCACAGTGAACATGGTGCTGAACGACTCCAAATTAATGCATCGTGTGTCATTTGCTTCCCACTTTCACCAGCTTGAATTAATGAGTTATGGAACTAGCACATAAAGACAGAACTTTCACCACTCCGCCTGTATCTGTGACAAACATAGAAAACTACCGGATTCACCGTCAGAATTATTTGAATCAAAGTACGTCTTTCCACTTTTGACTTTTCAGATGGGACTAACGTTGGTGAACAAGTTTCCGGATCCCAGAGCTTCGGCGGGCCGAGTACTCTTCCCCCTCATTATTACAATCCTGGTAATCCAATATATTCTTCTGTTCAATCACCGACACAAGTCAATCCTCCTGCAACTTTTAACCCGGCATACCCTGGAAGCGGGTACTACAATAACAGTAACGCACAAGCAGCGTTCAACACCTTGGCAGCGCAGCCCGTCATAGTGCCCACTGGTTTTACGGAGCCAGGTCCACAGGGGTGGTGGCGTAACCCTGCTACAGGGTGGTTCTGGTCGTCCACGCAAGGACTACTGCCACCCGCACCCATGAGAGGTCCTGGAGCATAAGCTCTTTTGATGAACACTGACGATGGCCCTCGCGGTTATGCGTCCTGTGATTCGTTCCTTTTTGATCCAGGTTCCATTTGGAACTGGACTTGCGCTTTGCTATGGACTTGCTGTTCGGTTCGCTCTGCTAAAACTCCTGTCTCTCTTGTTAGTTGGGCTCTTGTGCTCCATGATTGCAGATATCTGCGGCGTTCCGCATTATAGACATTTCCCATTTGGACCACGCAGTATAATAAATCTCCGCATCCTAGTCACAACTCGAAGTTCACGCAAGTACATACCCACAATTCACGCGTAAGAAAACCAAAATAAATCATCCCACCGTTTCTGTGGTCTACGCTTTGTGTTCACCGCTTTCCTTCTTTGTATTTTCACCGATGGGTGACGCCCTGAGACGTTCCAACTCAGCCTTTATCGAGTTCAGGACAGGGATTATCGATGGTCAAACGCGTACGCCCACAGGGCAGAACCCGGCAAATACATGCTACGTTCGAGAAATAATGCATTAATAACCATCCTCACTGACGAGATCCCACCCATCTTCGTCCTGTTGCTTCGACGATGCACCCTTTCTTTTATCCCTGCCCATCCTCTCTTTGTTTCGGCCTTCAGCTGTCCTCCTCTCCGACACTACAGCCATCCCCACATGCCTAGCCAGCGCCGCACGCCTGCCGCCACCACTTGCCGCCGCCTGCAACACATGCGCAAAGTCTACCCCAAACACGCCTGGCGCCGGCGGGGGCAGGCGCGCCTGTGGATACCCAGCACACGCGTGCGACCGACGCCCGAGCTCCGGCGCACAGCACACAGCCCACAGGTTGCTCAGCACGTCGCCCGCCTGGGCGAGCGGGATCGTGAGCCCCTGGGTGTGTGCGAGGTAGAGGACGTCGTACAGGAGCATCGCGAGCGCGGTGGTGAACTGTGGCGGCTCGGATTCCGGCGGGAGTAGTTGGGGTTCGGGGGGTTGCGACGGGCTGGGGGGCGCGCTGGGGGTGAGGAATTGCGAGACGGAGGCGGAGAGTGACTGTGAGAGGGAGAGTGAGAGATCGGTTGAGGGCACGGAGCTTGGAGGTGGTGCGGGTGACACTGTACTTGGAGCTGGGGTGGGAGACGAAGAAAGCGAGAGGTGCAGTGGATGGCTGGCCGTCCATCTGTAAGTGCGTGTAAATCATCCCGTTGAAATCAAGAAAATACACGCGTAAAGCTCTTACCTCGACCACCCGCCAAGGCCAGGTTCAATCCATGGGATACCGACCCCGAGCTTACCGGCATCCCAGCGCACGGTAAACGGAAGTTTGACGCCGAGATAAAAACTGAGAAGGCCGATAAAGTGCACCGCATGGCCTAGTACAGCGTTAATATGTTGTGGCGGATACCGTCGCACGTCCCCGGGGACTGGGAGAATTAAATCTCCAATAGTCCACTCTCCCTGCGATCCGGCTTTTCCACCAAGTGGAGGCCGTCCGCCGACTTCGACGACGTTGAACACTTCAACTAGCTCCTGAACAAGGCCCACTCGTGCTGCTGTAATGAGGGAAGAGAGATTCGCCAGAGAAGACAGAGGCGCAGCAAGCGCAGGGTGCGACGCAAGGGTGCTAGGAGTGGCGGTAGTTGTTGGGGAAGCGGTTGAGATAGCTGCGGCTAGGTTACGGCGGCGTTCAGCGAGCCTTTCCCGTAGGTTTCGCAGTCGGTCACGTTCTACGCCACGTTAGAATTCAATCCGTGAAAGAACAGTAGAAATGACACACTTTTCTCGTTGTCCTTCCGTAGACGTGCGAGTGCATTTAGTAGTTCGTCGACGCGAGTCTGAGTGTTCGAGACACCTGCTCGTGATACTCTAGCCGCTTCGATGGTTCCAAGTGCTTTGGTAGACTTGGCGATTTGCTCATCACGGTCAGCAACGAAATGCTGGGTCTTCATGCGAAAATCGCGCGTGCTGTAGAATTTTGCTAAGCTTTGGGAACAAAACGATAACAGAAACACTGACTGTGCTCTAATGCAGTCTGTACAGAAAAACTGTCGCTGTTTGAGTTCGCAGTTCTTGCATTCCATGATGATTCAGATGATGGCGGATGAGAAGGGACGTGGCTGTGTAACGCGTGGTGTCGCGTTGGTCGTGTTTGGTTGCAATGGGGGGCACAACGGTTCCTTTTTGCTTCGATCTCTCTGCTGCGGGACCCGAGCGCGTTATCTCGCACTTGAAGGGCATGGACACATGGTATAAATCGCAACAATCCTTGGCTTCTCCGGCACCATCCGTATGCTGCTCAAGGACAAACTGAAGCTCCAATGAAGCTCTACGAGTGGCAATCCGCACGAAACGCCTTCAACGATGGCAACTATGCAAAGTCTCTTAGGCTCTTTAGCGTGCGTTCCCATTCGCTCGTGGAATATATGTGTGCTGAATGAGTATCTATCCTAGTGTATGCCACGATCGACGACGGTTTCCACCAATCTTCTTTGCGGCGATGAGGAACCATGCGCTGCGTAGCTTTGTAGATACACTGACGCGAGAGTGAGCGATTCATAAGCGCGCGTGGCTTCGTTGCGCAGGAACGAGGAGATGTATGTCTCGCCACTTCTGTCTGATTCCCTAGTCTCTTAGCTTGCGCATCTACGACGTTATTGAGGGCGGGATACTGGAGGCTCTTCTCCTTGCTGATCGCTTCATTCGTTCTTTTTAGTCCTTACAGGCTTCCGGCATTCTCTACTGGCCGTCCGAGACCAAGTTAAAGAGCATCGAACACAAAGACTTCATTGGCAAAGCGGTGCATTTTGTCCGGTATCTCACTTTTTCAAATACAATGTTGAGGCCTACGCAGACGCTCATTGCTGCAGCGGACCTCGAAGACCTCATCGCTGGCGTCTCTGGGCCTTCGGCTGAAGCAGCAAAGAGGTCGGCAAAACTGAGAAGAACCTTCACCGCCAGAGCAACTTTAAGGCCGTCATTATTGCACGGCGCGAAACGCTTGTGTCTATTCCGTTTATTCGTACGTTGTGTCATCTCGTTTCCTTTCTCATTTCCGTTTTTACTCGCCTGCTGCTTTTTCCCTTTGTATTTGGACTCTGGCATTCTGTATCGTCTCGAGGAGGCCTGCCATCTTGTGCCCACTTAACCGCCTTCCTTTTCCATCAGACACAAATGACTGACCATTCTCACAGCGCCGATATCTGTCGCAAGTGCGCTCGATAGACGACTTACACCGCGCGGATGCGGTGGTGCGGTTCCCATGATCCACAGCCGCCAGATGTTTCACAGCATCAAATATATCACTGCGTTTGGGTAGACATCATATATGGTATGTAGACAGAATCTTTCCTACCAGTGTACATAGACCTCTACTAAGGCAGACCAAAGGTAGCTAAACCAAGGTAGCCAGAGCAAGAACGAGGCACAAATGACAATAGAACTTCGAGGTGCGATGCTTCATGAACTATTATTCGGTGCTCTCGAGGATGTTGAGATGCAGAAGTAGAATTTTTCTGAATTCAAAATTTCGATACGAAAGGTGGTTCATATTGACTACGCGATATTCATTCCACGGGCTGCCCAGCCCACCGTCCATTAAATTAGCTTCCGACGACGTGCTTGGCGGAATTTGATTTGCTCCGACACGCACCAAGATCGGTGATCCGGTCACCCACTCGAAGTCAATTAAGGGCGAGGATCCGCGACGAGATCCGCGTACGCAAATCATGTACCAACGGAAGTATCTCAGTCTGTTGCCAGCTGACGGCTGACGACCGAATCAAGACCGAGTAACCCTTTACTTGGTAGCACATCTTACACCGCTGATCGTTTCATGCTTCCAGTTAAATCACCACCTAATCGCCTTCCAGTTTTTTGTCTGAGCCGGAAGATTTCAAGGTCTCGGTGGAACATTTCAACTAAACTCTGCGCCTCTTCGAGCAGGGATCGATTTTCACGATATTTACGACATATTTCATGCATTCATCGAGGTATCCTCCTTATCTAAGTATTTTTGATACGACTTAGCAGTGTTAGCACTGATCGATCAGTTTCAAGTTCACAGCTGTCAGTACTTTCCGGCCGCTGACTTTACCACGGGCTTTCTTCTTCCGCCACCATGTCTGTTCTCTGGGATTGACGTCCCACTTGCTCCCATGTCTTATTCATATCCTCCTTCGTCGTCTTCGACGGACATTCAAGATTCGGATACGAACCCACTCATCCAGCTGGTTATAGGGAACATTATACCTCTGCATGTTGTCCGTGAGTTCGTCCTCCTCAATTCACCGGCATTCGCTGAATTGACCTAGTCGTTGGCTTGACATGGGTTATTCATGACTATCGTAGGTGCGCTATCTCTTGTCGTGGTCAATTGCTCAGCCAAATGCAGTGGTTACTCTGGAGGACGAGGTGAGATTGTCCGGGTCCGAAACTTCACGGCTGCCAATAATAATGTGATTTTGGTCTACAGATACGTTACATTTGGGTTCGTCTTCTGTGACTGTGGCTTGCTGGTCTTACCTCCGCCCACAGCCACAGCGACTAAGTTTCAGCAAATTTATGTTTTTGTGGGTGCGTGATTTTGTCTCATATCGCTGTGGTTCCTGGTCGCTGACAGCCTCGTAGATACGATACTACACGTAAACTTCATGTTTCCCAAAAGAACGTTTTCTGACACAGATTTTCAGCATCGTACTTTTATTATTTGACGTTATTCAAATACACGTTTTTGCGCGGCCTGGAATCACTTCCAATAATCTGTACGATTCTCTGCCTTCTATGCCGTGAAGCTGTGGGTCTTGAACGATGAATACAGTTGCGTAGCGATGGACACCATCATCCGGGTGGCTGGGGCGGTCTCTCTTTGGAGTGTGGAGATTATAATGCAGTTACGGGTGTATGCTTTATACAACTGTTCTAGACGGGTGCGTCAGTATCAGTTCCATCAGAAGCTCACCACATCTCACAAGCATCCAGATAGCGATGGTCAACTTCATCCTTTTCGCGGGATCCATCGTAGGCTTCTTGGCGATCTTGATCTACAACCACTCTCGTCGCGCGGCGGTCATCGCGAGTGTCATCCATCTCGACCTCCCGGGATGCCCCACTGTGCATTCTGGTATTGAGTGGGCGCAGTGGGTGCCAGGTGGGCCCTCCATAAACGCTCTTGTGTCGCATGTAGCGTCTAAATATCACTCTAGCGAGCATCTACGAGGGTATTATACTCGGATTCGCTTTGTTTAAGACCTTTGAAAGGAGCATCTCAACCCTTCGAAAGGATGGAGCACTTTCGCTTCACACGATTCTTCTCCGCGACAACATCTTGTATTTCTTCGGGTGCGTCTCCTTACTCCTTTAAAGACAACCTTGTTCCTAATTATATGTTCCAGAATTGCAGCGTTGCTCTTATTCAACAATGTGAGCATTTTCCCCCCGCGCACATGTGCTCAAAGTCATTATTTTTTGACATCATTTTCTAAAGCTCATGGTCGTGGTGCGGACCGTCTGCTACCTACCCGAACGTTTCTGAAAATGATCACCAGAATGTCACGCACATCCCTTGGTTTAGTTACGGGTACGTGTGATGTATCTGGTCCGTCCACTCCTGTGATTCAGTCTTCCCGCCCATTTAGTCCCTTCCATGCGGCCGTTGGTATAATGACATGCCGCATGATTATTAATCTTCGCAAGGCGACGTCCAACGACGTGATGATCAGCCTTAACTCTAGCGTCCTGCAGCATGCTATAGATGATGCATCGTTCGGAACAGAGACGAGGGCGGTACCGAATGAAGACCGTCTCAATGCAATGGTATAGCCACGTATGTAGATTCGGTACGTACAGATTATAGTCATTCAAGCAGAAGTTGAACTTTTGCATGTATCCGTAGTTACTTTATTAATATAATATGTACGTTATATTTGTATCGTGGAGGGAAACCGACATATTATGAGTTGAAAGCTGTATACC
This sequence comes from Mycena haematopus, assembly GCA_029281435.1. Classification (NCBI taxonomy): domain Eukaryota; kingdom Fungi; phylum Basidiomycota; class Agaricomycetes; order Agaricales; family Mycenaceae; genus Mycena; species Mycena haematopus. Next base: position 16,857 of record JARJCV010000318.1, read on the forward strand.
CAGCGAAGGCTTCAAGTTGCGGGACAGGGGTAGGTAGGTAGGTAGGTAGGATAAAGTCACTGATTACAGCATCCCGGAGCGCGTGTCGTCGACCGTAAGGCTCGACGAGCAGGCCAGCAACAAGATACAATCAAGTGATGGTTGGTAGGTAGGTAGGTAGGATTACACGGCCGGTCCCGCTCAGGAACGCCGGTTCCAGGAAGTATCCCGGTGTACACGCACTAGTAAGATAATTACACCTTCGTCCCTGTTGGAATTTGGCGAGAATCGAATGAAGACGACGTCTACAGCGCCATCAGTGGTCCTAGTAGCCTGAGGCAATTGGATCAGTACTTCCGGGACGGATCCTGCCTGAAGTGCCAAATGTTCATCATGGAATCGGATTCAAAATGCAGGAGAGCGATTGCGTTCAAAACTGGAGGATATAAATTGACCAAAATTCGTGAGTACAAAGATCACGGCACTCAAACTTCCAAGTAAGATACAGTAGTCAATAAATAAACAACATTCAACCGTGGGAAAATACACTTTTTTTTTCAACATACAATGCCCTCTTCACAGTCGCCGCTTCTCAGATAGTCTGCGTTAGTATTTGAGTGTGCATTGAAATTCAAATTGCTGACTGCCTTGCTCAGGTTACGATTATGAAGAACTCGGTCTGCCCAGTGGGATACAAAGTCTGCGGGCCCGTACAAGCTGGCGAGACCAAGTGTTGCCCTGTGAGTTGAATTACTTAAGCAATACCCGTCACGCAATCGTCGTTCATGCACATTTTAAGGACAAGGATATCTGCCCGTTGTAATGTGATACATGTGGCCGGAAGAAACAAGGAAGAAAATTAAGATTCTGTGAATTCACAACCCGAATTCCCTAATAAATTTGTGGTTGATCGCATGCATTGAGAATTGCCTATGACGGAAGTTGCTGAAATTATAATGACAAATAACAATGGATCTACTGGGAAGAGGAATACTGATTCAGGATTTGGTTGAACTTGGTGTCGGGAAATGCCGATCAATATTGATCAAACGTTTGTGATCCGACACGGCATGTTCCGTCGGCTGGAGCTTAGTATTGCACACCGAATTTGCATGCTGCCTGGGATCACGGACCTCATTCTTCCAGCTCACTTTGGGTACCTTGCGGATTAGGCTGAAACAAGACAACATCTCGGCAGCGACGTACTCAGGCGTTTCCACCGGATCCGATCTTCGCTCGTTTCAACTGGGTTTGTTGCTTGTATGCTGAAGTCTTTGTGAATAACTACATAGAACACAGGGTATAAGTTTCCGGGTGGTAGGGGGGGGGGAAACATGCGTAGGAGCGTAATTGGATGATAATAGGTTAGTACTGGCAGGAGAAAACGTGAGGATGGCCGTAACGCATGGGTTGATTATATGGGTGGGCTGTAGCAAAAAGATGAGGGGGCAGAATACATCGGCTGATAATATGCGGGGTACTGGGTAGGGCAGAAAGGTGAGGAGGCGGAATACATCGGCTGATAATATGCGGGGTACTGGGTAGAGCGAAGAGGAGGATGAGCGGAATAGTCAAGATGACACTGTCTCTGATAGTTTGAAAGATTTTCAATCATGCCATTCTTGGAACGTGTGGTTCCGACACCATGCTTGAAGCAGAGGGCGCGAAGCTGGGTGCAGTTCAAGCGCCTCAGTGCCTTGATATCGGCATCAGCAAGATCGAATGCCGTGGCATCAAATGGTCGACAAGCGTTTGGGCGAGGATGGACGTGGGGATGGCTACCGTCGGCAAGAAATTTGTCGACCTCGAACGTGGATGAGGAATGTTCGGAAACAGTCGGTATAGATAAAGACATCTTTGGCTCGGGGCGGTAATGAGAACGTAAAATCTGGGCTGCGGTGCCGCCGGTGCCTTGGAGGTGGTCATGAGAATGGGCAGCAGCCTGGGTCACAGAGCCATCGACGATGTCATTTGTGTGCGCGGCAATAGACTTGCGTGATCTGAGACGTACATTTGGTTTGCGAGAAGAGTCTACGTCGCGTTGGATGAGAAAACTAGACATGAGTGCGATACACTCACCAAGAGACTTTTCTTCAACAAGATCTTTAGCAGATTCGTGGCCTTCTGCCTTGGTTTTAACCGTGGCTGAACGTAGTTGTTTCGCAGAGAACAGTCTGGAGAAATACAAACGCACCACGGCGACGTCGGGTTTTCCTTCGTTCTTTCGCAATGAGCTGCTGCTCACGTTCTGCCTGTTCAGCATCGTACTGCGCGTACAGAGCATCAAGATAATCCGCGGTTGTAGTGGCCAGATGCGCGGGGCGGTTCTGAAACAGGTTCGCATTTTCGTTTTCCATGACAGCAACAGTGAAAAATTCAGTGAAACATCGCGCAGGTCACATCACACGTGTTTTGATCTGGTCACATCAGGAATGTCCAATCTTCTTTGTTCTCTCCTCTCATGTCCGCTACGGCTACGAAGCGCAAATCCGATAGCCCCGCGAGTGGCTCTCGCTCTAAAAAGTCCAAAACAATCTCTAATCACGCTGAAGCCAAAGAGCTCGTCGACACGCTGCTCGACGGAGACGACATCACGATCAGCGCGTCCGAGGCGCGTACCGTGGTCGAATACGTTCGGTGGCTAGAGGAAGAGGTCGCTGGATTGAAGCCCAAAGAAAAGAGCCTCGAAGAAATCAATAATGCTGCTGAAAAGTTGAGGAGCGCGTGCGTATCGGGCATCAAGAAGCAAATGGCTGTGCGTGATATTTCCCCATCTCCGACGCGTTTTTGTGTTGATTCGTTCTAGTGGAAGCCTACGTGTAAGACCGGAGGCGCAAAATGGTCATACGATGGCGTCTGCTCCGACCCTGCTGTTTTTGGTGCCCTTCTTGACCTCAGCGCTCCACCGAAGTGGAAAATGCACAAGTACACGGTCCCCGAGTTTGAGGCCTTCATGGGCTCTATTGACGCGTCTGTGAGGTGGGCTTCATACGGAATGCTATATGTTCTTCGTGCTCATCCCGCGCTGTTGCCTGCAGGTACGATACTCTGGAACTCGTCGCAAACGTCACCGTCCGCTACCAGCCGGATGAAGGCACCTTCAAAATGAGCGGGTCGTACGGTGCCCCTCGTCATATGAAGAAATAGCTCTGTGGTCGTCGTTTCCCATATTCGCCATACCTGGTTCATAAATATCCTATACCTGGCTCGAGGTCCTCCATCCTGCTGCCATTTCGACGTACTTATCAGCATTATAACTGTACACACACCAATAGACCAGTAGAAACCACAAATTTCAGAGCTTGGAATTCAAAGTGCAAGTGCGAGAAAGCATCGAAATAGTTAAAAAATTTGCGTCTAAATGAAGCAAATCCAATGGATATCTGCTTCCCCCGCGCCATGTTCTGGGGGGTCTACCGAGCGCACAAAGTGCACGCGGCCTCCACGACGTCCATCTGAGCAGTGGGTTCCCACAAACCCTCACAGCGAACCCTGATGGGTTGAATCGGCATCTGAGCAGTCATGACTCGAAGGCGCAGCATGCCGTGCGAATTTATACAGTTGAGGCTGCGACGCTCTATTAGTACCCAAACCAGTACTAGTGTTCAAAGAAGTAAACAGAACTAACCGGGGTCATAGTTGCGCCCGCCTCTTACACCATCCTCCGATCCAGAACGCTTGGACCTCATGCGAAGTACTCCGCGACGCCGATATGCGCATCCACGACAGGCTGAGGAGCGGGCAGTTCGAGCGAAATGACGCTGCTGCGCCGCGGCTTGCGCCGCGGCTTGCGCCGAGGAAGATTGCCGGCAGTGGGCCCGATGTGCCCCTTCGCGGGGATGTTTATGAACGCAGGGGCGAACGAGATGGAGAGAGTGAAGCCACAGCGCTCGCGGAGGGTAGGTCGTGCATTGGACGGTGACATGGAAGAGGGGATAGAGGTAGTGGAAAACATCGTATATGGGTTGTGTTGTTTGTAATGTGCTTCGAGGAGTCGCCAGTTATATGTGAGGAAATAGGGGCTGAGACATGAAGTTTGTTCCGCGGATAGACTTTCGGGCACCTCGGGCATGTATGCATATGTATGTCTCAGCCATTTTAGGGGATGGGTCACAACATGTACACGAGCAATTCATGTTCTACCAGCAGTTCTACAAGCTGTATTATGTAACTTTCTATAGTATCAAGCAGCATGCAAACTGAAACATGACTTCACCCAACCCAAATTCTGGCGAGGGTCTCCTTGCTCATCAAGTAGGCGCAAATTCCTCGCTCATGAGCACTATTCATGGTAATACAGTGGTTAATTCGATGGACATCACTCGAGCCATGCGTGTTCTCTCCTTGAGAATGCCAGGTAAGGATCAGCCATCAAGTACATTCTTTGTTCATTCAATGGTCATCAGCAGTCGACCGCTGCGTGTTCATCGTGTACTCGTTTGGATACGGACTGAGGGTTGAGATCTCTGGGTAGTTCTGCGTCGTACTACGGGTGCTGCGGTTGCTCGTGAGCGGCAGTCGGATCTTGGGATCGAAGATGTTGAAATGCAGCCGCGAAATCATAATACTGGACACGCTGGGCGCCAATAAGCCAGTCAGACGGATGGCGTCCGAGAGCACTTACATGTTGGTCACGGTTGTGGCGCTCCCTCGTGTGAACGGCTGCATGGTGCGGCACTGTTGAGATTGGATTGAGATAGAGCGGGTAGATAACTTACGTTGCCCATCTGAAACAAGACATGATCAATGATTGAAGCAGTAGTGACACATGGGACTGACGGTGTAGGTCGCGATATTATAGGCGTTGCTGATAACCATTAATCTAAAGCTTAATGAGAGGTGCCCGTAGCAGACAGGTGTCAACCTACGCGAAGTACACGGAGCCTTCCAACTAGTTTGAGTCCCATGGGAAGAGAAAAGGCGGAACGAACGTACCGTCTCGAAGCAGAATGGTCACCAAGTCGCCACGGCGCACATTGAGTCTGAGCGCTTTAAACAAGGTGAGGCCGAAGATTGTGATGTCAAAGACAAGCTGGTACGACGAGGGTAGATGAGATATGATCCCAAAATTGGTAAAGGCGCATACCATGCCGCTCCAAGCAGCGCCTAAGCCTGGAGGCATAACGCATCAGATACCAGATCAAATATGCAACACTGAATTCCCCACGTAGGCTCCTGCAAGAAAAGGTGAATCATTGTACCGCCAAGGGACAAGGTCGGGCACGCACTTGGAATGCGAGGTACCAATAGGACAACCAAATGCATCAATTTGCGCTGAAAGAGTATCCGAGTCGTTTCCAGTGAACAGAATCCACTGGGGAGATAAGGATAAGCTGTTGAATGCAGACCACGAAAAACATGCACGGACCGCAGCAAATACGAATGCTCCGAGGGTAACAAGAATGGTAAAAGCCAGAATCTTTTTACTTCGCCCGTATAGTGCGAAAGTTCTCATGATAAGCATGACTTGGAACCGAATATCAGACTGGCATGATAATATAATGATGGCGCAACGGACCTGCTACCAGGACTTGTGAGAGCAGCGCAAAATACTGATGGTATGCCCTCAAGGCCCGACACCTTGCACAAATCAGATGAAGGAAGATTGTATAAACAAAGCGTAAACCGACAACTGCAGGATAGTCAGCGTATCAGGCTCGAAAAACCGGAGTGCGACGTACAGGTAGTTTATCCGGATTTGTCGTAGTGGAGTAGTATTGAACGAGGATCGGGACATTTCCAAACAGCGGTGAATATCGATTCACGTAGAAAAAGAAGGAGCCCCATGTCAGGCGAGATCCCCAGAAATGCGCAACCTCTCGCTGCAAGGTAAGAAGGTACTCGTAGACCAGAATCGCTGACTCGAGGTGAGAGAGAAAGGTCGCAGTCAAACGTGTAACTCACTGAAGGGGACGATGATGAGGATGCGGGAGATAAATCTAATTTCTCGTGAGTGGTGCAAAAGACTGAGGCAGGCATACGGACATTGCTTCTTGAATCTGGGCATCATTGAGGGTTTCGGTCATAGGAAATGTCTTGAGCGCAAGCTGCGACAAAACATTCGTCCAAGAGACGGAAAAGAGTCCTGGGCGAAAGTTGGGGCCTCGAAGCGAAGAGCAAGCCACTTGAATTTGCGATCAGATGGGAGATCATTTCTCCGTTGCACCTGAAGACCAATCGCATGCTGCATCTGATGGGGGCGTCAATGAAGCGCATAGATCGGACTGCGACTTGAACTCGAAAAAAATATTGAACGTCGGGAAATGCACCACTGCCATATACCTCTTACCGGCTCCCTGACTTCTGTTCGTTGCCGCTGCGCCTGGCCAAATGCGAATAAATGGGACGTGACATTATTGCGAAAAGATGGGTTTTGGCAAAGAACCTTGAGAGGAAATTTAAATGCTGGATATCACTTTTTTGGGGGACGTTCAACGTTGAGAAAAATCATAAGGAGGTTGGATCAAAGAATCGTATCCCAGAGATTGAACCGATGTTCAAACTGGTCGGGACAACAACGATTAAGAAAGTGAGAAGAAGGTCCACACCATAGTAGAAACAGATAGACCAGATGGAAACCTTACAACAGCCGATGAGCACGGATTCACCCCTATGTACAGGCTCCACCGGCCCGCTCCTTTTGATTCACAAACCGTGGGAACATCACGGAACCATCCGGCCACTCCGTTGGACAGCAGCCAATTCGCCATTTTTTTAAAGATCATCCGTCGTAAGAAATAAATCACTATACCTCAAGATAGTGAGATCAATTCGGGGAACTTCAACTTCTTGACCGTTTACTTATGCTGGGAATTTAGGGAATCTTCTAATTTCACAACTAAGTACGCTTTATTGCGTACAACACTGAGGAATTGCAAAAAGACCACTTTTGATACGATTTTTCTACTTTGAAGGATTGACCTGAATGCTAAGGGGGCCGCGTACCTCAAGCTCACTGGTGATAGTATCTTGTCCTTCCCAAAAATGAGACTTACTTACATCTTCATCGGACATCCGCTAGAATTCGAAGGTGCGAAGTAGTTTGTTCCAGTCGACATTGGCCTAGAAGAGTTTTAGTTATATGTGCAAACCGATCTTGTCAATTTCGAGTCTCGACAGACTAGTACGAATCCGACTGTCGCAGAATGGCGAGGACGTCAAAAGTTGGCCAGAATTCTGCACGCCAGTGAATGCATGGAGAGCAGGCATCGTGAGGGGCACGGATATTTCGCCGCGTCCGCCGATCCGCGCCGCGTCACTGCCGCATCACCTGCTGACACCACCGCGGCCCACAACACGATCGCCGCGTCCAACCATGCGACGGCCGCGTCGTATAATTCCATCGCCGCGTCACTACCGCTGACCATTCAATCACTTCCTCCCAGAGGCTCAGACTTTCTATTTTGTGTACCCAATGCCAATCAAGATCCAACATGCATGCTACAACAAAATTGGAGCTTTTACCTCGCATCATCATGTTGCATCATGCACCCTCGCACTCCAGACATACAATTCATGAAGAAAAGACAAGCCTCCTTTCACATTGGCACATACTAGGTACGTCTCGAAGCTTTTTAGTAATCCGCAGAAACTTGCAGAATATTTCCAGATCACCAGTGTCCCTCGCTGAAATTTGACAAACATCGTGCCGTCGCCGAGATCGCCGAGGTGATTCCCAATTGAATCATTCATGTTTCAACTCTCTTTCAAAGTTGAACAGAAGATTTTTCTTCAGTTTGCCGTGTACTCGACGTTGAATTTATTTATTTTTGGTGGCAATTCCCTCACCTATCCTGTCTTGTAGGCAACACGTAGAATCACACCATGGTCGTAATACGGAAGGGTTGATGCCAAACAGCCTCCGATGAATTCAACAATCTGCTAAGATCACAAGCACTTATGACTGACTCCGATAACTCATGATCAATGCACAAATTTCATGTTAGAGAGGGGTTGCTCCCCAAGAGTTCAAGATGGGAGGTGCCGCTGGAGTGCCGCGGCGAGGTTTATGACCGCCGCGTCGGGGTGAAGAGGCGCCGCGTCGGATTTTCAAAACGCCGCGTCCGGTGTTGGGAAGCGCCGCACACTGCCGCATGACGCGGCGGTATCGCCGCGTCACACAGGAGGTGCGCGGCGAAGTTATCGTGAACTTCGCCGCATCCCGCCGCAGACCGCCGTGTCATCGCCGCATCCTACCGCGTCCAATCTTATGTCTTCGAGACCAACGTGATGTAGGCATCGAGACTCGAGCCTCTTCCTGAGCCAGCTTGTATTCATACACATTGTGCCAGTGAGTACCCCCTCTGATTATGTGGTGTACATCACTGCTTCCAGAGCACGGAAACCGCCCTTGCCAACTTTGGCCCGCCGCGTCACCTGCCGCGGCACCGCCGCTTCGCCGCCGCGCCACCCTGCCGCGGCGAAATATTCTGGCCCCATCGGGAGTCGCCACATAGCTCCCACATTCTTAACAACCAGCGCATTGCTCCGCTTACCAGTAATCTTATCCGAGCGGCCTGAGTTGAGTTGAGCTGAACTGTCCAGCAACTGATTCAACACGGCCTCTCACGCGCATATCACAACGACCTGACTCGGATTCGACTAAGCGAGAACTCAAATTTATAAACCAGAGTATCAAAATGGAGTTAGCGGTGACTCCAAAAAGTGATCGACTCGGACGACGGTGACCTTGCATGTTGCAAGCAATCCAAGACTCTACTAAGAAATATCAACTTTCAAGTCGAACTTCCACAGAGAAGGGATGGAATCGGATTTCAATACCATAATATAGGCGAATATCTCAGCCGACAATTAGAATAGCGAGAATCAGTCATCCAAACAAATTTTTGCTCTCGTTCCCAAAGGCAGAAATTAGGAGTTGTTCGTCCCTGTTGCTGTTGATGAATTCAAACTCCGCCCTTTCAGCGTTGTTTCATCTTTTCCACCACAGCGCATCCACTGTGACTCACTTCCCCGTATTCGCACGTTGTCTCCCCAATCCTTATTGGCGTGTCACATCCCACCCGAACCGGGAGACTCTCGAGCGCGCAATGCCCTTTCCCGTGACAGCAAGAAACGCGTGATGTAATTCTACGCTTTGTACTCCTGGGGTACGCGTCCTTTACTTGATTCGGCCTTCCTGTGATCTCCATCCTGTCCGAGCGCTGCACGATACTGCTTTTATGCTGCTTCTTCCTTGGTTTGGGCGACCATCAGCTCTTCAGATTGGTTTCGAACCGCCCACATATTGCCTCATTTTGCACCTCCACCAACTCCGCGATCCTATCACGGTTATATTTGTGTTATTGTCCTGGTTCCAACATCTGCTCTCCCAACATATCCCATTCTGCCCTGTAGCGCTCATTCCGCCTTTTCACAAACCCCTTGCCCCTATTGCGCCCCTCCGTATATTTCGCGCGAATCTAACTTTCCCATGAAATCTCTATTCTTTGCACGTCTGTCTATCCGCCATTCTCTTATTGTATTCCACATTTTCCGTGTCGGTGGTTATTTCCCCCAGACCAATATAATATCCCGGGCACCACTTATTGTTCGTCCCACTTTTATTGTACTCACTATGAAATTCATCGCTGTAGCCTTTTCTATATATTCTTGCTTTACAGGACGTCGCCCTGCCTTCGAATCCCCTCACTTCCCTCCATCCCTCGTTGGCGCTCTCGGTATTGTCGCTCGCATTTGAAGCCGCTTATCGCTGACAGTGGCCGATATTGTCTTTAGGTTTCGTGATGTGCGCAAGTGTCTCGATGCGGCTCCCGTCACCGAATTGTATCAAGAAAAGCGAGAAAATAGTTCTGCGGTGCGCTCCTGCTTATTCTTTCAAGGCGCACTTGTTCAACTGATGCCTCAGACATTTGGACAGCGGAAGTATTTCGCAGCGAGCAGCGCGGCAAACGGTAATCTTATCAGCGCCATTGCAAAGCCTCGGCCCTCTGACAGTCAGGTGAGTATCAGTACTTGTGGTAATTTCATTTTGTTTATCTACGGATCTCTTCAAAGTCTGGACATCCGGAATACATTTTCGCTCGAGCTCAGCGGGGTATTGGTGGAATTTCCGGTGGGATGAACGATCGCTTTATATGACCACGATCGTGACTACACTGACTACACCTTAAGTTATTTTCCCGCGTCGACTTTCGATCGCAACTTACGACATGGTGAGATTCTCTATCGCAGATTCGCTGTTCCGAGACCGTGGCGCTGGGTTCGTCTGACCATTTCTGGCATCTTGAACAGCCGCGACGGATGATGGCGATCGAATGCAGGTACCGACTCATAAACTCTTGAACTCCTACACTGCTCCACGGAAAGTCATTCGAGTGGGAACAATGGTGAGTCTATTGCGACTGGGTTGACTCGGTCAACACGAAGAGCACTGGCTAAATACGTGTTAGAAGGCGGACCGCGTACCCGAAGCGACAACAATAAGAATTGCCTCCCGATCATCTTGAACATGTTCCCACACTCAAAAGCTTCTACGCAGGTGGGAGATCTCGAGATCTCAAATAGCCTAGTATATAACTCGGGTGAAAACAATTGGCCTATTGTCTGGCGCGTCGCTAGGACCAGCAAGAAAAGAGCTGAGCAAAGGGAGGCTATTATCTTCCTTCTCTCTATTCTATTCTATCCTGCCTAGCGCTACCCCCACGATAATTCGACGCCATTGTCTCCTTCTACGACGACCTGCATTGTCCACCATGCCTGCCGAGCGCACAAACACCCGCACAACCCACCCAGCTGCCCCACGATGTCAGTTTCTTTCTCTGTTGTGCGATTTCGCCGTTCCTGAATCCTTTCCAGCACTCAAGGTGACCACCGCTGCGCCGCTGCCATCGCTGGAGATCATCTCGCCCACTCCCCGCACATTCACGTTCCCTAACCCGCACAGTCTCTCCGATACTCCCGAGTCTTCCCCCTCCAACTCGCCGTTTGAACCTGATCGCACGCTTGATTTGTCAGCTTCATCCACATCACGGTCCTCGTCTGTTTCTTCCAACGAAGAATGCCGGACTCCCCCGCCGTTATCTGCCTTTACGCGCACGCTCACGCCCGTCTCCGCCCCAGCGTCTCCGTCCCCCTCACCCGCTCCGACACGGCGCAAGTCGAACAGTGCAGCGGCCTCTGAAGAGCGCCGCCCCAAGAAAGGCGACGACGACTATGTAAAACGGCCTGAGAACGCGTTCATTCTCTTCCGTCGCAAGTGCTGCGGGGACCGCGCGCTTTCCCTCGCTTCTTCATCTGCCCCGTCTTCGGATGCGTCGGGTCCATCATCGGCCGACTCTCCCGCGCTGGCAACAAACGCACCAGGAAAGAAACAGCGTCAAGCCGATCTCAGTAAGACGATATCCCAGCAATGGAGGGCTCTTTCTGCCGAGGAGCGCGCAGAATGGGAGGCACTCGCGAAGGAGAAGAAGCGCGAGCACGAGGCGCTGCACCCGAACTACGTTTACCGCCCTCAGCGCTCGAGCAACAAGAACCGTGCCAACGCGGCTGCCTCTTCATCGTCATCTCCCACTCAGCGCCGAAAACACTCTGCACCACCTTCGCAGCCGATCGAGTTTGTCATCCCGGCCCCGCGCGCCAGTGGCCGTAGCTCTAGCGTGCCCGCCCCGCCCCGCACAGGCGATCCAGATCCCCAACGTCTACCTCCCTGCCTCGTCCAGCAGCTCCTTCTTTCTTGAGAGTCCGACGAGTCTGATGCCCATGATCACGCGGCGTGGGGCTAGAGATGAGAGCGGGGCATTCATGGGGGGATTCGATTACATGCCGACCTCTGCGGCATTCGACTTTGAGACAAGTCTACAGGTACGTTAGCTGTCCTTTCGTCTTGGCTTGCGGTACTGATAAGCTACTTTCAGTCGTCCAACTTTCTCCGAGCAATGTTTCAAAACTCTGCGTCAGTTCCGTCCAACGAGATCCTGTCTCCTGCCTCGAGCACCTCTGGTTCAGGACCGTCATCGCCGTACACGCCCGCCAACGCGAACTTCCACCCGTCCGCCTTTTCCTGCACCTTCCCCGACTCGTCCGCTCCAGTCGACACATCTTACACCACGTCGACCGATATGATGGATGCGTCGGGCCTCAATGGCGAGCCCGCCGTCGCAGGGGCCACGGAATCGGACTACTCTTCGCTGTTTGCGTCCGCGTCCTCGCCTTGGGCGTCGTCCACCCCCGGCGCAGGCCTTACGGAGAGCGACTTTGACATCGACCACATCTCGGAGATCGAGTGGGAGCTCGGGTGCGCTGCGTTTCCCCCTACGCAGCCCACATTCCCCGGAAGCGAGTTCGTCTCGCTTGTTGGGGAAGGTATGGACATGGGCGAGTTCGGCGAGCAGCCTCTGGGTGGGGAGCTCGACCTGTTCGGGAACTTGACTATGGGCGAGATAGGTTTTGACGAGATGATGGCCGGGCGGGACTTCTGAGCCGTTCGCGTTCGACATGGCCCCGCCTTATTTCGTGTGACGGTTCACGCACACCACTCCGCGGCACACCGCCCCCCGCCCCGCGCTTCCTGTCCTTCCTTTCCCTCCGCACCTCTTGCCCCACGCTCGCTCTAGACGACACCCTCTCTGCAATGTACATTACGATCCTCCCGCGCCGCATTCTTGTATAATCCCGCGTCTCACTCTCCCCCTCATTCGTATCTATCCTGGCGACCGCGATCTCTCCACTGCACTCACGCTGTACAACACCACACATCGATCCATCCATCGCCTCCCTTCGTGTATCTATCCTGCTTGGCTGTTTGCGATCCCGTCACATCATCTCATCTTTGTTGTTGTCCTGCACCTCTACATCCACCCGCGTCTCATCGTGCAAGCACGATGCCGCTCGGGCTTGCTTCTGTTTTGCGCATGCGCATCACGAGGCCGTCCGCGACGCCCGTCTTCCTCCGCATGCGGAGCTCGGTGTCCGGACGCCCGCCTCCAACCATCATCTGCTCTCGTCGTGCCCTCGGCCCATTAACTTGGTCCCCGTGCGCCTTATATCGTTATACCCCCCCTCACGTACCATTGACGTTCTACCTCACTTGACGCTTTTCCTGACGCTCGCTACGCTACGCATTTTTACTTATTATAATGACTTATTTGCTGTACATACAGCCCCCCCGCCTCTACCCATCCTCGAAAAGATGTTGGCTGTTGTTTCGCCCCGAGATTATGGCGCTGTTTTCTTTTGTCCGACGCAGTCTGAGCCCTCTGGAAGTGGGCCGCGCGAGACCGATGTGATCGAGGACAAGACAATAAGTAAGGCACGAGTCGAGTGAGACAATAAATAAGATGCCGCCATATGGGGAGTTTCCATCAAAGCGTCCAAAGATGGTAAGAGACAATAGCTGCATTGCTGATGCAGCGAGCACAGCACACCGAAGCAAGTACAGTATTCCCCAACGGCGGAGGTCGGGCCAATAACATGAGGGGCCTTTTTATTCGGTGTTCGGAATCAAGGCGAACGCATGTGGCCGCGCACCAGTGGCAGCGAGGCTGGGAGCGTGGTTCCTTTCTCGGCCCTGCGAATTTCCAGAACCTCCGAAATCCACACCAGGGAAGTAACTTGAATATGGAAGCTCCCATGCGTACTGTATGCATAGCACCCCGATAATGGGAAGAAAATCGGTAGCACAGTCAGTGGCGCCGATCAGCCTGATAAGCATATGATCACTGTCTTGCGGTTCTGCTCTTTGTCTCTCCCACATTAGGCATGGCACGGGACGAGGGGACGACATCGAAGCGAAATCCGAGGGTGTGGAGAATGAAGAGAATGCCGATAGGCAAAATGAAATGATTGAAGCGCCGGTAGACTCGGAGTGGCGGGGACAGTACTTGCCGTATAGACAAAAAGGAATATTGACGGCGGAGACGTGGTGGAACAGAGAGAGGACAGTACCGACGCCAGCGCGGAGCATGTGGTGGGAATCTTAGCACGCTGCGTCGGCAAGTGGCCAGGCCGCCAGGGACAATAACACAAGAATCGGAGATCCCCGATAGAGGGTGGAGGTCGCGGAATGCCAAAGCACCAATCGAATCAGTCGACAACTCGCGAAGATACATGAATGAATTGGCGAACGTGAAAGTCGTTAATATTCGCGGATGGAAAGAGATCCGCATTGGATGCCGTTCACTTGACAGCCCTTTGTAGCTGAGCTTGGTTTGATCCAGGGCTGGGGGGTGAATGATCTGCGCGACAGAAAGTTGCATAATGGACTTGCGGCGATGGTCCTGCAGGGAATGTAGTAGTGAAATCTCGCTCACCCGTATTTCGGCCCTGACCACGACCCTGGTATCGGAGAGAGAAATCGTGAGCCTCAATTCAAGAAGTATACTGGGCTTGAGCATACCCGACCTCGGCGCTGTTCACCCTCCGCACTCCGACATCGGAAAGACAGACAAATATGAAGCTAACTCACCTGTGTCCGTGTTCGGTCACCCAGCTCCTCCAATAATATCAACCAAGTCCGCACCACACTTCGCGTCTATGGGAAGGCATGATGAACGCACCTGTTTCCCTATACTCAAGGCCCATCGACAAGGAATTGGAATAGACATCCCATACGTAGACCATCCGTCGTGAAGTACTTCCGGGGCAAGTTGCAGGGGAGAAGTGGAGGGATCAGAGGGGAGGAGCGTGGACGCGCCGTCGCACAATGATGATACTGTTAGTAGTGGAAAAATACCATCGAAACCTGGATAAAATACTCACGAATTCCACTCTACAGATATTACTGAAGCGCACGTCAACATAGAGGTATCAGAGACAGTGATAGCGCTGAGGCCTAGCGATGTCGGTGTGGTTCTGTGAAATGATGAATGCGTCGAGTTAGTGCGTTTTCCTTAACGACCTGGTAATTTCTTGGCACCGCTTTATGGTGGGTGTTGCTAGCTGTAAAAAAATTCCTGCTGTCGGGACAACGGAATTTAAGTAAATGAATCTAATATCTCGAGGTTTGCACCAAGTTGGCACGGACAATTTTGTCGCAACGTGGTCAACCCTCAGGCCCAAAGGGACAGCTCTCAATGTCGTTCGGTGGACAGAAGTACTAGGATGATGTGCCGTCACATGCATCTTTTGCTTTTATCTGAACGACTCACTTCACAGTGGACGGCCACAGCGTAGAGACGGCCGGAAGGCGCCAACGTCGGCGCTTATATTTGGACTCAATCCATTGGAGACCTTCGTCCATATCCCGAAAAGGTGATGAGTCGAGAAAGAGGAGAAAGAAGCGACTCACCGGGTGCGACATGCGAAAGGTTCCAGTGCCACCGTTACCAACACGGAAAACGCGACTATGTCGGCAATGCCAGGAAAGGAACAAGGCCAAGTTGTCAAGGGAGATTTCAGCGGACGAGATGCAGCGCAGAGTTGGATGGACAAGGCGACATGAAAGAGAAGAACAAAGACTGAGAGACATTCTCTTTGGTTACACCCCACACGCCTCAACCACGCTGTGTTGACACCCACGCCTTTCTCACGCGTTACGGGCGCTAAGGTCAGCGCTTACCCATAGATCAATGAACCAAGGAAATTGAAGGAATAAAGAATGAATCAAAGAATGAATAGACGACTTGGAGGTTTGAGCACCCAGGTGAGTGCCACCCTGCAAGATGGAACCCCGGACTGCAAAGACAAACACGCCATGAATGAGATACGTGGTGGTTCGCGTCCATTTGGTGAAATTCAGGTGGCAGCAGCAATGTCAGGGAGCCCGGAGATTCGACTTAACGATGGAGGTGGAGGTGGCCAGAGAAAGAGAAACAAACAGTCACGCGTGGTCACATGCGGCAATCGGAAAGGAGCGGAAGAGGCTGTGTTATTTTCGTGTTCAAATGCAGTGGTTGGAAAATTTTTAAAATGTAACTACGGGTAACGGGACATATGTTCTCTTCTAAGTATTTGCTAGGCATCCATCACACCGTTAGGCCTGTTTACGGGGGACAGTCACAACTCCAGTCCGAAAGGCCCGAATATTTCGAACGGAGACGGCGCGGGTACTTGCGGCCAAAAATGCGGGACTAAAACCCATAGATCTCGCATTCGGGAGCTCATATGGCAGTGACTAGCGGTCTCGATCAATCAAATTATCCGATATTCCGGTTCTGTGTTGAAAATTTATATCTTTGGCCCAATCATATGGATTCCGGGTCTGCGACCTGAGTTTGAAATACATTTTCTACGTTAGCTAACATATGTAGGCTGCTAAAACGTATACTAAACAAAGCTCTGTAGAGTCGTCCTTATAGTACAAAACGCGGCTGCTAATCAGCCCTTTCACAAGTTACATCGCTCAGTCTCTACACGCATGCTGTTTGACGGGTCGTACGTTCAGAGCTGCAGGTACATGAGGAACGAGTTTATAAATTCAATATACATTTTTAATCCATGCGTCATTCTTCAGGTTAGTAAGTAGTAATCTTGATCGTGCCCAAAAATGACCAATTAACAATGCGCGGATCGTCTGGTTCCGAATCTGCGGATGCCCGCGGTGAGACATAGTTCTATGCCCTAGATCTGCCAATAATTCTCGCGGCAGTTCGTGAAGGGAAATAGAGTCAAAGATGCGTGGGAATGCTGATCGGTATTCAAGTTGAGTCATAGTCTTGTTGGTCTCACAGCGATCTGTAGATAAGACACAGGGCTGGTGGAGATGTTACAAATGGAGCGAAAGGGCATTTCAGCGAACACCCCATGCGCAGCATCGCGGCATGTCGGAAGTTGTATTCGCGGATCTGACAGAACAATGGGTAGAAAATAGTACCGTTTAAACTATGTACGCGGAGCGCGGCCTAGAAGTGACGTCGGCAGTTGTTCCTGAGCGCACGGACAGATCTGGGGTCGTTCCAGGTTCAGCGAACAATGGTCTGCGTCAGTTTTCGATCGGATAATCACGCAAATAGCGGCAATTACATTTCAACATCTTCAGGGAGCCTCTGTGGGACGTGCCCAAAGCTCCCACAGATATAGATTTCCCCTGATACGATCTTATACAAAGTCGACTTAAGTAGTTTCGTCGGATTGCATCGCGAACCCATGTAAGTATGTAATGGCTTGACGCCGCTTGCGGTTTGGCGTCCAGGGATGTATGGTAGAAGGCTAGATGTTCTATCAAGCAAACACCATTCACGGACAGTTATGAATTTGATGTACAGCAAACGGCTCCTTCGCCCCAACTAAATGGAAGTTGAAATTGTGAATTCAAGGATTCAAAGTATTGCAGCGTCTTAGAATACTCTACGAGTCGTCCTAGTCAAATAAATTTCGTCCAAGTCAGGGTCAGAGATCAAGAAATGGGTGGAATATTCAATAGCATATCGGCCAGATGTGTCCGTAATCCATCCATCCATTCTCTCAAATGCTTGAATATTTCTTCCCTTGTCATCTTCTCCCTTAGCATCCCGCCGGAGGATTTTTCGAACCGCGGCCCCGGATGATCTTGATGCGGGATGGTTGCATGCCAACGCGCGTACAAGCATCTCGTTGTTGGTATCATCTCGAAAATAGTGGTTCAGGGACCTATTATCAAACGAAGAGAAGGCATGAGTGATTGTGTTAAACTTGAAGGACACAGAGTGTCAAGGCGCAGACAGATCCAACGCCGCTGTAATGACAAGGACCTGGAGATTCTCGTTATATCCTAGCTCTGCAAGCACAGCACTGCCTTCTCTGGAAATGTTGGGATCCAGTGGATCCCAACATTCTTTGGCGTCACGCCAAATATCTGACCGGTCAGCGGCAACTTCAGAGGATTTTTGAGGTGTAAATGAATTCACCTGAGCCATGCGCTTCATATTTATGTGCCCCAGACAAGCCCGAGCGCGCCGCTTGTGAAGATTTCACCGGCTCCAAGGATAATTCACGGTGGCTGCAATTAACTGTTCCGGTCGCGGAATCCGAAGGATGTCGAATGTAAATACAGAGCGCTTGGAATAAGCTGCTGAATATAGACTGGGAGTATGCCTTCATGCTCAAAACTTCGTGGATATCACAATCGTCCAACTGCGCTGCCCGAGGTTTGTTTAGCAACCTATTGATTGTCAGATCGGCGGCGGGCATACACGCTACTATTCTTCGGCAGTCGTTCCACGAACCGGAAACACACAAGAATGGTGTTACCGGCCTCTTCGGAATAGTATCATACGCACTTCCTCGAATAAAAAAGGCCGGAAGCAAGGCGGACGCCGCCGGATTCGAGGTCACAAGGGTCCTGTCGGTATCGCTTGAGTGCCATATCGATATCTGTCGGCCGGAACACAAATCCAACTTCGATTTGCGTCGCGTCCAGTCACAGGGCTCTTTGCAGTGCTCTGAGCTCGAGGTCGTCGAGGATCGTAGAGGTAAGCCTGGTACGACACGTGAATCAATATGTGATTGTGTCAATGATACGCGAGGGGCTGCCAATCAATGACATCATGAGTGCTACAGGTACGGATTGATGCGGAATCACGTCAAAAGATGATGGATATGTAGGTTCAACTGGGTTGCGTACCGATAATTCAACCAAACCGAAAACAAACCCAATGCAGCCACACAGTGGGCCAGAAGCACCGGGTAAGCTTCGGGACGTTTAATTTGATGACCGGCGCCAATCCGTAAGCTGTAGCCTATGATTATCACGGGCTTCGGCTACCTTGCTGAGCCTCCATCTCCACGCTACCCCAGAAGCCCAGAGGCAAAACATCCCTGGTACCAAGCCGTGAAGTCCGGATCCCGTTCCACCGACCTGGAAATATGGCAGCACTCGAAGACCGAATAGCATTTTTTTCAACAACGCAAATCTAGGTCATCTAATTGAACTTCATTAACGCTGCTCGGTATCTTTGTTGGCGCAACCACAGATCTTCAATGAATGAAACAGTTGATTATTCTCCTTCTATACATAACATTGAGCACATTGAGCACAAATGCTTGCCGGAAACGTTCGGTCATTCAGAGCTGTTCTGAACTGTTGATCGGCATCAACGGCGTCGATCCAACTAAATTAAATGAAAGAGTCCGAGAGAGTCTACAACGACCGATTTTCGTTCATTTGGCTTCCAAGGTCGCTTCTCAAATGAAATCGTCCAACTAGACCAGGCAGAAAGCTGGATGCTGCCGAGGCTTCATACTAATTCCAACCGCCTACCAAACAGACTCGGAGACCGACTCCAATTTTTTGCATCAACCTCGGTCCTTCCCCATACAACCTCGTGGGTGGTCCGGCTCCGGTCTTTTCCCTGTGTAATATATCCTATCCTATCCTATTCAAACCTTTGCGACGTCACCTAATTGGTGGCTGTAGGTAGGATCATGATTGTCCCTTGGCTCATATGTACAACCGAAGAAGATGGCAGACACATTTTGGGCACACTGTCATTATTACGAGAAGTTTGGAAGAGCATACAAACATTCTGTTATGGGTAAGAAGAACACACTTCATACAATTCAAACTTGTGCAACATTTGTACTCGTCAACTTCCACAGCATTAGGCTTCACAAAGGTTGAGGAAGTATCCGAGAATATTGCGTAGCGGTAGCACTTACGGTTTCCGATTTTTCATCGGAGCGTATGTACAGTATGTGGGACACGTTAGGATACTCGGTAGACAATCTTGAGAGGCGACCGCATTAAAGATTAGAACATCCTTCTGGCATTTCCATATGGTTGCACAACAGCCCAGGAAACTTGCTACGCGGAGCTCTTCCGGACCTGGGCCTACCGTAATGCTATAAATCCTACCTATCCAATGTCGCCCAAGATCTATGATTTGATCCCCGTCCAATTACGCTCACTTTTTGAGCTTCCTCTATCGTTGAAGAACGGTCCACCTTTGGTCGCACCAAAATTTTGCGTCAGACGTTTCAAAAATCGCATATATATATATATACCACAAAATGTCGGCTTCACACAACTCACCTCCATCGCCGACGTCTGCAACACGGAGTGGACCTTCGCCCATCGTATCATCTGGAACATCGGCCGCTTCATCTCCAATTACCACGCCAAATTTCACGAGTTCTGCACTGAATTTTGTGAATGTGACAGAAGAAGAAGCCATGGGTGGCCTAACCACCATCCGCACCTACAAGGACCATTCCTCTGATAGCATGCTGGAGCAGCGCGCCGCACACAACGCCGTTGAAAGGGAGCGCAGGGGAAAATTGTCGAAGCGCATTCTGGTGAGCGTCGCATACGGTCTCGCCGCCATATTGACTCTTCGTTTAGGAACTCGAATCGCTGCTTTCCGCTGCCAACTCCGACCGCCGGCCGACACGAAACACCACCATCAACTCAGCTATTGCACATTTACAGGCAGCACGCCGCCACAGTGCTCTTGCGGCCCAGGAACTCCGTATGATGCAACACGAAGCTGACGACTTGCGCCGCGAGGCTAACGAGTGGCGCGCCCACGCCGGAGTAGCCTGCCTGGATGAACCCGTGCGGAGCGAAGCATTTAAGGCCGTCCTACGTGATGCACTCAATTTCCCCGTGGATGCGCCCGACGACGGAGAGACGGATGCCGAAGTCCACGGAAGCAATGGCAGTGTCGATGAGGTACAGCGGCCTGGATCCACCGGCGAGTATGGCGATGGCCGCCCCCTTTTGCGTGGCCAAGAGCGGGACGCCGAGGATGTGACCACACAAACAGAAGGCTCCTTCACCAACCCCATACTTGACCATTCTCAAACCCCGCTGGCTCATTACTATCCTTCGTCGCAGACCATCGTGGACTCCACTAACGGGCCCTTTGATAACATGTATCAGCATGTAACCCAGACAAGGCTCAGCGCACAATGGGTCACAGATCAAGAGAGCACGCACCAGGCCGGCTGGTGATTCGACAGTCCGAATTTCACCTAAGGGAGCACCTATTCGCGTTGTACGGAACCGATTAGGTACGTTGGGTTGTGGTAGCCCAGCGTACCTCAGAGGTGACGAGTGGAGGCGAACAGTACGCTTCTATTAATAATAGAAGTCGCTTCCTAATTTGGGCAGGTACGCAGGTGTCTCCTTCGCGTTATGGCGCCTCCGTGTCATGCGCAGGCGCCTCCGATATGTCCTTCATCTGCTGCTTTGAACATAGTCTCTCATGTAAACAAACTGTTAATACATAGATGTTGCATAAATGTATGTGTAGATTCAGTCCAAGATGATATCAGCCTACAAAAGCAAGAAAGTAGGCTCCGACATGTACTGAATCCTGATACAGGGGGGGATACACAAAACAGGGGATACACAAGACTGCACCTGAGACCTGGCGGCTAGCATCAGCGCCGTGAGTATATGCTTGCCTTGACAGGCTCGCAAGGGCGGCAGGGTCAGCCACAGGCGCAGGCTAGCGATGGCGGGTGCAGGACCCATAGGCTGGGCGACGGTGGACGCGGGTGGGGCGATGATGGGCGCAGGTTGGGCAATGACCGACTGGGCGACGGTGGGCGCGGGCTGAAACATCACTGGAGGTACGACGATGGGGTCAGTGGAGGTGTCGGAGGTGTCGGGGGTGTCGGGGGTGTCGGATGCAGCTTTGCTCGTGGCTTGGTTCGATCTTGGAGAATGGTTAGGCTATGCGGAGGTGCATTGCGATGGGAGAAATACGGTGAAGAATGGCAGTAGGATGGTGGGTAGCTCCCAGAGTGCAGGGATTGGAGGTGTCGGAGGCGCCGGAGGCGTCGTATGCGTCGGTGTCGGGTCTCTGTTCTAGCCCCTTTCAGACAGCTACGGCGTGGGCAAGGGAGGGCTGTCCGAGTCAAAGGGCAATGATTTTATAGCGAGGATCACCCGCAAGTATGCGGGACAGAATGGTGAGGGCGTAGAATGCACGGGTCGAGGTGGCTCGATGTGTCCGACATATCACGCAGAAAGCTATAACATCAGGTGTGTGAAAGGACATTATTGCAATTTGCAAATATAATGGCCGATCCCGTTCAGAAAAAAAAAAGTTTCTAAGTTTCGGACCGCTCTGGCGAAGGTGATGTCATGCGTGATGTCACAAGTCCTGACGCGTCGAGCAACTCAAACGGTGCGGCGTCAAGACTCGTCTGTCCTCCTTGTTCACCATTATGGACAGCGGCGACGAATATGACCACAGCTACAATTACGACGACGACGAGGAATACAACGAGTATATGAACACTCAGAACCGTTTCCATAACGAGCAGGATCCGAGGGAACAGCCTCTGTTTATTCGCTGACCATGTGTAGCGAGCAGTTGTCTTCCGGAGCAAATTCCTCGTCGAAAACTGTAGATAACAGGCCGGACGGTGATGACGGTGTCGATTGGGTGGAACTGAGGAACATCGGATAGTGTCGGGGAGTAATGAGTCGCCACACAAGACATTGCGAGGAGCTGGCAGAAGCCTCGTTACGGCCATATACGGCCTTCTGCCAGAAGGGAGGCGTGGAGGGCCGAAGGCGATAAGTAGTACTTGATTTGCGCAAAATCCAGTAATTCGCGGAAAGGAACCAATGCGGACACAGTTTGTTGAAAATCAGCCTGAGGTCCAGACGAAGCTTGCAAGTTTGAGGCTCACGAAGCCGTGACGGAGGAAGCGAAGATGGTGTCGGAGGCGCCATCAATAATCCACGTGACTTACTGTCCTCCGTCGACTCTCGTTGTCAACAAGGGGGTACGGAAAACAAAAAAAAACACCTTATGCCGTTTTTTTTATTATCGACCGTTTTCGGGACCCACCCTACCACGTGATGTCCAAATAAGGAAATGTTTCCTTTTTTGGCAGCATCGACATGCCGTATGTCTCCAATATTGACGGGGTGAGCACTAGTGAGGTAGATATGTACATTCCTTCAATGCAGCTCTATTTTCAGAGACCTCCAGTACCTATTTTCCACATTTGATCCTACCGTTAAATATGACCACATTGATGGCCGATCCATCCAAATCGGGACAAAATAGCGAACAAGAGTGATCGGCCACCGCCAAATGCTCAATCTGAGCCAAATAAGTGGCAGAGAGTGTTTTGGAACCCATCAGGATGCATCACAACCCAATTCAACTCGAATCAGGGCGGGTCATTATTTTTTTTTTACTGACCTTTTGGCCGACCACCCTCCCTGCCCTAGGTCCCGGCTTGTCCGGCCCGCACCCCCTTGGTTGTCAACGTTTTGTTCCCTTGAATTCAAGATGAACTCCTTCTGTGACCTCACCGTTTGAAAAACCACTTTCTCCGCCTCGCCTCGGCAGGCGCCTACCCGGATTGGCGCTTCACCGTCTGCTCCGACAGCTATGACGTGAACGCCACCGTCATTTACCTCAAGCGATCAACCAATGGCGAAGCGTATAAATCTCGTCTTCCCTCATTTTTTTTGCACTGGACCCATCTGTGCTGCAACCTACTTATTTGAAGGCAGGAATCTGGACCTGAAACATGCCCCTTGCTTTTTAATTTTATTCCAGATTTTTTGCATAGGTTTGAAATGTCGTGCACGAAAACAACCCGAAGCCAAGTAAGTTCCCATTAGAACTCACGGTTCAACTACATGTATCTGTTGAACTAACATTTCCTGCGCTACACACCTGCTCCAGAGGCTGCACTTTGTCATCAAATGCATCTCAGAGGACCTCATAATGCTCCGTAAGTCTCGAATAAATAATAACAAGTCTCTTCAATAGTAGTAAAATATGTTTCTACAGCTTCAGGATGCCTGCACCAGTGTCGGAAGGTGGTGTAGGTGTTCGTTTCATTGTATCACCGACGCGCGCACGCCCACGCCGCGGAGAGATGAGCCCGTGTGCCCTGCGCCGCCGCGCGCACGCCCGCGCCGTGGAGAGATGAGCCTGTGTGCCCTGCGCCGCCGTGCGCACTCAACGCTCGTGGATACCTTCCGCGCACACGTGCTGCCGCAGCTCGGGGCGCGCGTCTCGCCCTCCCTCGGGATCGCTGCGTCTCGTCGCCGCTGGGGACGCGGACGAACCGTGCGGACCGCGACCCGAGGCGTGCGCGTGGGGGCGGGTACCATGCGTGTGTCGCGCAGAGCATGCTGCGGCGCGCCTCGGCACGCATGCACGAACTTGAGACGGAGTGGCCTGTTCTGGTCCCGCGCGAGGGGTCGGGCTCGGACGCGCAATTCTCGCCGGTGTCGGTGTCGATGGGGTTCCCATCGTCGCCGTCGCCGCAGCAGATGGCGTTTCCGCCGTGGTCGTCTTCTGAGAGCGGTGAAGAGAGTGAGAGCGAGTCGGGGAGCGAGACGGATGTGGATGGAGAGAGTGGGAGTGGGAGGGGGGGCGGACTTTTGGGTTGCGTGATGTTGGTGGGGACGGGGAGGATGAGGGGAGGGCGTCGTACAACGACGCGCCGCCTCCGTCAGACGAAAAGAAGAGCAGCCGAGCGGGCACGTACATGTGCAAGCAAATTCGACCAGTAGGCGCGGAGAAACAGCTGAATAGTTCGAGTGCACAAATTCTATCACATCGCTGTGAGGAAAAAAATAACAATTTAACTCCGTCAGCACCCACTTACCGTGTCTCCAGCCGCGCAAGTGTCGACTGTGTCCATCGCCTCCATCGCCTCCGTCACCTTCGTCGTCTCCGTTGCCGCACATCCCGCACCGCTTCTGTCGTTGCCTGGGAAAGGTATGAGTAGAATATCAACGGCTTTAATCTTGATCGCATTTTCATACTCTCGTTTTCCGAATGGTGAGAACAGCGCAGAACGAAGGCACTTTAGCATAGCATAGGATCAAGCGAGAAAGACATGTACACTCACAAATAGAGCCGAAATAAGACCATTGTATATCAGCTGATGGCACCGAGGTGGGCGGGACGCGGCAGATAAACGACGGGAGCTTGCAGCTAGCATCGAAGGCGCTTGAAGTCGTCGGCCCGGTCGATCTGCATGCGCATCTAGCTTCTTCAGTCGGAGTAAGGAGTTGAAGGGTGAGCCCAGTGGCTGGCAGTGTGCTCAGCCCAATCCGCAGGAGCAAAGGTGCGATCGAATTCGCGAAGGCGTCGAAGAAGGCAGGTGATCGAAGGCGGGTGCCCAGTGTTTATTAGCGCTGCATTGTATTGAGGAAGCATGAAATACCAATGTTAAACCTGGAGGATACAAAGGAGGAGCCCTAGAGCCAGCAGAAAAAGCTGGAGGGAAATATTGCGCTGGTGCAGTGGCGCGGCGTGTCGATTGTGGGTACAGCTGAGCTCTCCCGGTGTTGTTTCAGTGCTGTAGAGTTGCCTGGCCCTGAACTTGTAGTGCCCCCTTGCTACCGTGCTCCAGTGAAGGCGAGCCCTGACCATAGCGCTCGCGTCGTAGTTGGATGGTAGGCGCCAATGCGAAAGAAGATTCGAAATCAAGTTCCAAATGCGGAATGATGGCACTTACTTAAAAGAAGCGTACTGTTCGGCCTCCAATGCGCACCTCTGAGGTACGCTGGGTTACCACAACCCAACGTACCTAATCGGTTACATCTTAACCGAATAGGTGCTCCCTTAGGTGCCGAATTTGCCATAGCTCAACTGTTGGTTGAGTGTTTTAGTGAGTGTAGCTTCATCTAAGTATTCATTTACCCTGAACTCATAAGTATATAGAGCGACACGAACAAAAGCCGAAATACCTCTGCTCACAATCCGGGTATTTCACTCCTGTAAATCGTGCTGAGTGTCTAGGATGAGCGATCAAAAAAATAAGGCAGACTTCATTGGTAACGCCATTTGGTTTTTGAATCCCCGTTGTGGCACACTTTCCGAATTCAGGCGAACAAACAAGCAACCGCGGATAAATATCGGCTGAAAACCTACTCAAGAAATTGCAGGGGTGAAAAGCTCGAGTCAAAGTGCGAGAAACAGTGATATGCAAGATAATCGCGACTTGGCCGCGACAGTTTCTTGAACTCGGGAATTCCCTCAGTTCGGACGGTATCGGTTCGGGGTCAAATACGTACCCACCAACATGGGCGGTGCTGCTAGAATTGCCCGAGCAGATCGGTCACCCGAGAATGAGATGAAGGAGGCTGAAGGAGGACGAACGCAAGACGAAACAATCGTTGATCGGGGTTTGGGCTCGTTCTCACTCGGCAATCATGCGAAAATTGCCACATGGTGCCCCGGCAAATTCCGACGCGTGTCTGTCCTCTTCCGACTCTGGAGCCCGAGTAGACTGACCCAGACTGACTCGACGCTGCGTGTGGAGTTGCTATGCTCAACGGTGAGTACACTGCACACCATCCACCATGCCCGTGGGTTCGAGACCCCGGTCCGTGGCCTTCTTAGCTGAAGAGATTTCTTAATTGATTCGAATTCCTGAAAAACAGGCCCCGGTTTTGAGGGTCTCGTCCGAGGAAAAAAAATCTAATCACCCTCTAGTGAGCTGGGGGTTGAGCCTACAGAACTTCTGACTATTCAAGGGTGTAGTAGGAACCTTTGCGCAACTTTCTGCCTATTCAGAAAAAAACCGGCAATCAAACTTGTCCAGTAAATTTTAGTACGGCTCGGACAATCCTTTGGCGAAGCTTCCCGGGGCCTTGAAAAACCTGAATCAATCCTAAACTCGATGCGTGTACTATAACTTCCAATCTGGAAAATCCAGCGCTGAAAGACTCTGTCATTCTCGGTGCGATTTGGCGCGACGGAACTGCGCCGATGACTTGGAGGAGATATTTTCCCACTCCATCCGGCGAGGTTTCAGAGCTATTTCATTCCAGTTTGAGGACACCGAGCTCTTCATCATCTCAGGCAGCGAAAAACAGACAGTTCTCTCACAAATTCATGAGTAAATTTTCTTCAAATTTGTACCACTACGCCCATGTCCCAAAAAGGCAATTTCTGTCGCTATCATGTACAATATAAAACGGTTTCTCTGGTGAATATATTACTTGATTCTTTACAACAAAGCGGGTAGTGTACTTAGACCAAATGCAACGGATACATCAAGACAGCAAGTAAGCAAAACGAGATACAACACGTATTCACATACACCACGGCTGTTCCATATTCAGAGGGTAGTGGCTGGCGACCTGGGGGTCTTGGAAGTTGTCCATGTCGTACGTCGGCGCCTCGAGTCCCTCGACAAAGCCCTCCGACTTGGACCTTGCCTGCGTACTCCTGGGTTTCTGCACCGCAGCCGTACTGGTGTCCCCGCCGTTTGGCTCTGGGAAGAATGAGGACGTGCGGGATACTGGTACGGTAGCGTCGAGAGTTGAGGGCGATAGGGTCGACATGCGCGAGGCGGAGTCCTCTGTCGCTGCTCCCGTCGCGCCGCTGCCGCCATCTGGGCGAAGCAGCGCCGCGTTGGCACGCTGGCGCTCCAAGAACGCAGCGTACTTCTTCAAATCGCGCTTGTACTGCCGCGTCTCGAGATGACGCTGAAGAGACATGCCGTGGAGCGCGTGGCTGCCATCGTCTCCGTTAATACATAATGAAGGGGGAACGCTGACATGGACATACCTGACTCTCGTGACCAAGGAGCGCAGCGTCTGGTGCGGATCGCGCTCGAGGATGCGCACAAGCTCCCGTGTCATGCTCCCCCCGCTGGAATCCTCCCAGCTGAGCTGGTGGTCTTTGCATGAAGCCAGAGAGATCTGTAGCGTGGTCAGGGTTTATGAGGCGAATAGAATGTGGAGGGAAACTCACCACTTCCGCCTTGTCCTCGTGTCCGTGCGTGACGTCGCGGCACGTCCATCCTGTGCACGGCCACACTGGCGCAGGACTGTCGCAAGCACGCTCCTCGTCCTCCTCACCTAGCCACGACGCGCGCCGCCCCTCTTCACGCGGCACCGCAACCGCAAGGGTCGGCCTTGCGCCTGCGACGATGTTCTCCTTGCCCGCTCCACTGCCCGACCCATCGCGCACGGCAACCGACACGGCGCGCGCGCGCGTCACCGCTGTGCGACGCTCTTTCCCCTTTCCCTTGACATCCCCGCCGTCGACTGCTTCCTCCGGCTCCTGTACCACCCGCCGGCCCGCCTCGAGCGACCCCGGTCTCAGCGGTACCAGTGGCAGCGACGAGCGCTTTCTGGCCGAGCGCTCCTTGCTGCCGTCCCCTGCCTCCTCACGTTTCCTTCTCTGTTTCTGCTTCTGCCTCCCCCCACGCACGCGCACGTCGCCCTCAGTCCCGGCGCGTGTCAGCACGGACTTCACCCCATCACCCTCAACCTCATTCCCAGCCTCTCCTGCATCTAAATCTTTATATCCCACCTCCAGCGCGTCGACCTCCGTCCGCCACGCGCGGAGCTGCCCCTGCGCCGTGCGCGCCGCTTCGTAAATGCGGCGCGTCGTGACGAGTGGCGGGCCACTACGGTACTCCGATGTGGTCAGCGGCGTATTGGGGCGTGTGGGCTCCACATTGTCCCCCGCCTCTGCCCCGAGGGTCGGAATTTCTTCAGGTACGGACGTCGGCAAGGGCGGTACCTCCTCGAGCAGCTGCATCAGTTCACGCATTTCTCGCGTGGCGCGCCGGGTGACTTTGCGTGCCGGCCCTTTGGGCAAGGTAGTCGATTGCAGCGGCAGTTGGGTAAAAGGCGGGGAACGCGCACGGGCGCTCGCATGGGTATTAGAGCGCGAGAGGGGTGGTGGGCGCGAAGTGGAGCGAGAGGGAGGCGGGGAGTGGACCGGAGTCGGCGGTTTGCTGGGCGGGAGCAGCGGGAGTGCGTGCCGTCGGACTGCAGGAGTCGGTGAGTTCGTGAAATAGAAGAGGTGCTGCTCGTGACCCTGTCATATCCACTTTGAAGATCGTCTGGCTTTCCGACCACGCGCGCGGGAGCAGGAGACCTACGCCCGGCGGGCATTGGCTTTGCACTCTGATTTCAATGGGGGAAACGACCACCTCTCTCTCGTGACGAGTCTCGTCTTGCACGAGACCCTTATACTGTGTCGCTCATACAGATGCAAGTCTAAACTTGCTCTGCGCGACATTAGAGCCAAAGTCACACGCCATCCAATCAAGGAAATCCAAAACGAAAAGGAATTCCCGAATCCTTTCCCTCCAAAAAATAATAAAATGGGAAAGAAATAGACTCACCAACAGCGTTCCACCGCTCGTCGCTCCGCCGGCGGCCTTTGGAGAGCCACGGTACGTAGACTCGGTTGCACCGGAAGTGAGCGAGATCTGCAGGGAAAATCTCAGGTATTAGTATCGAATTCCTAGGCTTTAAGTCGGAGATACCCACCCAACAAGCTTGCGCTGTGACACGAATCGAACACGGCGACGAGGGATGAGCCGACGGGGAGGGGGACGACGAGATGCCGGCGCAACTCCTGCAAGTGCATTAGCGTTTGTGCGGATGATCGGGACAAAAATGAAGTCGATGTGGGACCAATTAATAGTGGGGACAGAGGGGGGAGATAAGGCCGGGATATACACTCACGTTGTCTACAATCTTGTTCGCTTCACCGTCGACGGGCACCAAGCCTATTGATCGTTTTGTGAGTAACCCGTATGAAAAATATCGAGATTGGAAAAAGAAGGGATCCGGGACGGGAAGGGGAAGGGAGCAGACATCTAGCTTACATTCATCCATGCCGTCCTCCTCACTATTCGACCGATTTTCAACCTGCGTTGTGTGCCCACAGTCTATGCCCCCAAAAATAAATCAGATTTACGTCTCGAGCAAAAAAGATGAATGGTTTTTGAAGATCGACAGCCTTTGCGCGGCGCGGATAGATGTTCGTTTCGTACGGGTGCATCAGGGCTCCGTTGAAAATGGAGAATCATTTCCAAAGAAGAAGAGCCAACATACAGTGGAAGAAAAACCGGTCTCCTTTGCGTGCACCGCGGACCAGATCGTCGATCGCGCGGAGCTACCCCACATCAGCCACTGAAAGTCCACAGTCGAGGTTTTTTGCGTACGATGTTCACTCGGGTGGGCTGCACCGCTGGTGCAGTCGCGTCCTCCGAGTCCAGCAACACCACGATATCGCTTTCTGCGTACTGGTACCAGGTCAGTAGCAGTTGCTTCATAGCCGCGACGTCCGCATGTGGCCCCTTCAGCGCTGCGTATCCCCCAGCCCCAGCAGCTGCCCCGTAGGTTATGCCGATCAGTAGTGCCTTGCGCTTCGGGATGAACTTTTGCTCCTGCACCGGGGAAGCCTGAGATCTCTCGGGGACTCGCCAGTGCCCGATCCCCGTGTAGCGGCCGATTTTCATTGACCAAGGGCAGGTGAGAGGCAAGAAGAATGCAAGCACTGAGAAATGAGAGCGGAATGGATGGAAGCAAAAAAAGGAACCGCGGTGGCGGTATATCCTGGTGATCTACG
>JARJCV010000319.1:0-46957 GCA_029281435.1 Mycena haematopus
TCCGGCGTCTATGGGTGTCTGCCCTTTGGCTCCGCCTTTCGGCGTCCGCCCTTTGGCATCTACCAGCTCCGTCTTCCGTCGTCGCTGTGGTTGCCTACACCTTCTTCGTCCCGTCCGGTGGTCCCTAACCTTCTGTTTGATGGTCACGCAGACCCAGGTAGTTGTGCACTCACCACCTGTGTAGTGTCACATAGATTGACCATATTCCCGTCCTGCACTTTGACTCCCTCCGTCTTAATCCCTGTGTCGGAACCTAGTCCATTCCTCCCGGACTTTGTCCTTCCTCCGGCACGGGATATAACAACGTTTGAACCTCCGGCACTACCTCCGGACTCCCGAACCTCCGGATTCTCCCTATTTCCGCCCCATCCTTCTCACTAGCACGGGATATAACATATATCTTCCACCATTTGTCCTCTGGGCTTCCACCCTTCGCCGCCCTGCATCCTCCAGCGTCTACAGGTGTCTGTCCTTTGACTTCTCTTGGCTCCGCCTTCCAGCGTCTGCCCTTTGGCTTCCACCAGCTCCGCCTTCCATCATCGCTGTAGTTGCCTACACCTTCTTCGTCCTGTCCGGTGATCTCCAACCTTCCGTTTGACGGTCACACAGACCCAGGTAGTTGTGCACTCACCACCTGTGTAGTGTCATATAGATTGACTGTATTCCCATCCCGCACTTTGACTCCCTCCGTCTTAATCCTGTGTCGCAACCTAGTCCATTCCTCCCGGACTTTGTCCTTCCTCCGGCACAGGATATAACACCTTTAGTGTTATATCCGGCACAGGATATAACACCTTTAGTGTTATATCCGTGCATAATCGGAACCCCCGGTTCCTCCGTACTTCCGGACCTCTGGTATATGTACCTCCGCTGCAGCCTTAGCTGCAGCATAACGGGTTTTTACGCAGTGAAGTCTTCTGAGCGTTTCCCGTCTTCTTTATGATCTTGACTTATGCACCATATGCTTTTCCTTATTGTCTTTATTGTTCTTATTGTCTTATTACTATACTTCTTATTTCTCCGTACTTAGTTTAAATACGCGTTAGTTACATCCGGTACTTCAGTTTGATAATTAATGTGCTTTGCCCTCCGCTTTGCTCCCTCATCGTTCCTTCTCTTTAGTCCTGGCACTCAAGGTAGTTCGTACACCCGAGACCTACGTGGTGCTACGCTATCTCGATATCACGACCCCCGGTTCCTCCGGTCCTTCCGTACCTCCGGTTCTTCCGCACCCTCCAGCGACACGGGATATAACAGTATTATCAAACTCACCTACCTTGATTGCTCCTCATGTCTTTCCCTCATCTTATCGGTACTCCCGACATTCCCCCTGGCACACGGCGTGATTCCCGCTATTTCAACGCCATGCCCCATCTTACGGCACCTACGCTCACCACTATCAATACGGTCACTGGCGAAATTATTCCCCCGTCATCTTCTACTAGGCGCGAACCTCTGTTCGTAACTCCGGTCTGTGCTCCTCGTGCGAATAGTCCAATGCCTTGGGCTTCTTCATCTCGTGCTCCCTTCCGGCCTCCCGGGTTTGTTGAACACCCCCGAACGTGAATACAAGAGGACCCCTTATCCTAGTATCTCTCCTCAGTTTTCTACCTTCAAACAAGCCGCCGAAGTTTACCCCCGGCTTGTTGAAGTCCCAATGGGAACGCAACTTGCGGACCTAACTTGGGATGCTGAGGAAGAAGGTGAATATCAGCTGGAGTCTTCCAGGCCTGCCTCACCGCATTTGCATCATACCCCTGCGAATACCCCGGTCGCTACACCCCAGCAATCCGGGGCTTCCGGTCAGCAGGTTCCTCCGATCAACGTCATGGCCAATGCTCCCGACCCACCTTTACCTTCTCTTCCTCCTTCCCGCTCGTCCACGCACGCCTCTTCCTCTTCTGGCCGAGGAGGAGGTGGCGGTGGCGGTGGCGGTGGCGGTGGCGGCAATCCTCCAATGCCGCCTGTTATATCCCGTGCTCGGGAGAAGGATGGAGCAGAAGTAGGAAGAATCCGGTGGGACAGATTACCAGAGGTTCGAAAGTCCGGAGGTAGTGCCGGGGGTTCGAACGTCAGATATACCAGATGATGTTACGGGATATCAGAAACACTATTACCACAAGTAGGTTGAGGGTAAGTGTGGTCTTCTTGGCTTGGACGAGACTAGACTCAAGTAGAAGGGGCGGAGGTACGGAGGTTCAAGGGCGAACTTCCGGAGTGCTAAGTTGGACGCCTAGCGTTGCCGGAGGATGAGGGTATAGCACGAAAGAAACGTTTATTAACAAACTGAAGTACAAGTTGTAGCTTGCCTGTATTTGAGTAAAGTACGGAGAATTAAGAAGTAAAGTAATAAAACAATAAGGACAATAAAGACAATAACGGAAAGCATATGGTTCATAGGTCATAGGAACATAAGGAAGACGGGGAAACGCTCAGAATACTTCACTGCATCAGAACCCGTCAAGATGCTGCAGACTACAGCATAGAATTGATTATTGGTGCTTCTAAGGAAGCACCATTAATCAGGGGTGGTTAGGACACTGAGTGTCCGGGTGAACAGAGGAACCAGATAATCTTGGAACTGGAGGAATCGAGGGGTCGGAACCAACTGATCAGAGTAATCGGAGAAGCTGGGGAAACTGGGGGATCCGGGGAAACCGGAGAAACCGGGAAAACCAGGAGATCCGGGGGAACCAGAGAAACTGGGATACCGGATGTTCCTTCCGTTCTATGATATAGACGACCAGTCACTTGTTAGTATGGCCGGTCGTCAAGGAAGCACTCAAGGCAGAGTGTGGAGCAATGGTAAAGGATCGTATGTGCCGGGAATTGCCGGAGAAATAGTGACAGAGGAATATTAGGTCAGGATGTTAGGTCGGGGATTGGCGGGATTATTGTAGAAGTCATACTTTAGTGTCAAGACCAGATGGAAGCTCCAGGAGTTGGAAACCGGAATTACCAGAGGATCTGGGGGTCGGAGGTTGGTAACATTCTGCATGGATATAACACAGCCCGGTTATGGTCCCCCACCTGGTGGGGGCCAACCTAGCGGAGGAGGCCCTGGAGGTCATGGCGGTGGCCCCGGACACGGGGGAGGTGGACCTCCTTTACCCCCGGGTGGAGGAGGTGGTGGTTTATCCGGTTTCCCCGGTGGTGCTTCAGCCCCCGGCGGAGCTGGTGGTGGTGGTGGCGGAGGTGGAGTGGAGGTGGTGGAGGAGGTGGACCTCCTCCCATAATCCCTCCGTTCTGTTGGAGTTTGTGTTTTGGACAGACTCATTCTCACCTTTTTGATCTTCTTTGATCCATTGATCGCTACTTTGATCCGATCACCATTGATCCCATCTGATCCTACCTGATCCTATCATTGATCCTATCACTCCACTTTGATCCTACTTGTCCTTGTTCCGGATTTGGAACAAGGACTCCTTGTTCTGCATTGGGAACAAGAACTCCTTGTTCTCATTTTGGATACTCCCTTGTATCTTAGTTTAGCTATTCCTTTGTTCCCATTCTAGCTACTCCCTTGTTCCTCTAGGTATATAAGTAGAGTAGCACTGTCCTGGATCCCCAGTTCTTACTGTTGGCTCCAGGCAAGTAGTTTCATACATGCAATGACAGAGTTCTTACTGTTGGCTCCAGACATCTTTGCTTGCCTGTTCAACACGTTCATGCCAATCCCCGGGCCTCCGGGTCCCCCCGGACCTCCTGGTCCTCCCGCTGTTGATCCTGTCTTCGCAAACAGCATGCGCTCTGTCGCTGATGCCTTGCGTATTCTCGCTGAACTCCTCCCCGATCCAACCGCTCGAATTTGAAGGCTCCGGACACCTTTGACGGTTCCGACCCTTCTAAATTCACTTCCTTCATGTCCCAGATTTACCTCCACATCGCGGACCGCGCACAGGACTTTCTCACTGACGACGAGAAAATTTTCTACGTCCGGTCCTACCTCCGCAGCACTGCGCAGAAATGGTTTGAGCCCTCGCTTTATGCCAGGGCTCCCATTCCGGCCTGGGACGGCGACTTCACCTTGTTCATTCAGGAACTGCAGACGAATTTCGGCCCGCATAACCCTGTTAGTGATGCGGAAATGGTGATCCGGGTTCTCATCATGAAGCCCACCGACAAGATCGCCACGTACCAGGTGGAGTTTGATGCCTTAGCCGGCATCATTGGTTGGGACGACAATGCTCTGTGCAGCATTTTTTACTCCAGTCTTCCTCGTCGTATCAAAGACGAGATGATGCGCCAGAGCTATACGCTGACTCTCGCCGGCGTCAAGCTCGTTGCTCGGATCATCGATGCCCGATACTGGCAACGCAATGCCGAGCGGAAAGCTGAGCAGGTGCTCGAAAGACCTGGACATTCTTCATCCAAACCCTCCGGCTCCAGTGATACGGGAAACCCCGGCTATGCGGGGAATCCTGGTAACCAGGGTAAGGGTAAGGGTAAGCAGCAGAACAAGAAGGGCGCCGGCAGATCCCCCGGCAATCCTCCTTCTCCTCCGGCTGCCAAGGGCAATGCCAGGCAGGCAGCGCCGCCTGCCAAAAAACCCTATTCCGACAAACTCGACTCTTTCCACCTCAGGCTACCCTAACTTGGGCCCACTTAGGCCTATCTCCCCCACTGAGTTAACTGGCCTAAAGGGGGTCCCAGCTGGCAGGATGTCCCACCGGATGTGGTCTGTCCCATATTGGTGGGACATCCCACCGGTGGTCCACCCCACGTCTGTGGGACACCCCCACATGTGAGACATCCCGCCCGCCACAGGCGGGCCCAAAAAATCTGAGGGATGTCCCACTGACCCCCTTGGGTGTTAGGACCCCTGGTACTGCCTGCGCCAAAAAATGCTTTTCTGGGCTCATTTCTGCACCGATTTGCTTGATCCCAGGTGATTCTGAAAGCCCTGGCTCAGGGCTTTCTTGTGGTGCCTATCACGTATGAATTGGTGCTATTCACATTTCTCGCCCTACAGCCGGCTGCTGGGCAGCGCACCAGCTTGTACCCATCAGCCTTGGCGCCTTTGTATCCACTGACACTCACTTCCCTTTCAATTTACCCACTTCCCGTTGAATGTGCCAGCATTCACTTGCCTTTCAATCCGCCTGCATTCGCCTTTGAATCTGCGGGCATTCACTCGTCTTTCAATCCGCCGGCATTCACTCGCCTTTCAATCCGCCGGTGATAAGCAGTGATTTCGCCTACGTCTGAAATTCACCAATTTTGGGTTGTTACTGAATATCTCATGCACATCTCAGGGTTTATAACGAACCCAACGTTAGTAGACCAGGGACTACGATTTTACGTTATCCAGAACCTCTGTGGATGAGTATCCAGAAACTCCTATACTGGCTACCTCCGACTACTATACAGGTGGTTCTGGATCCCAATGACGGTTTCATAGTCAGAGGGCATCGTGGTGAACAAAGGAACATCAAGGGATAATATCCATTCTGTGCCATGTGAAGCAGTCTCATAGTGGAGTAATCCAGAAAGAGTTTGCGGATTACTTTGTACATGCTTGTAACAAAATGGGCAACGCGCTAGACCACATGACCTGTCAAGAGCATTCAAAGCCAGAACAAGCCGTTCCGGATCAGGTGTCAAATGTCCATCAAATATCGATCGACTCAATTGGGCAATCAAGTTCAGTTCTGGATTAGAACTGCACAGGCTATATATTAGAGTTGGGTATCAATCGAAAGGTATTGACCAGACGATTCTGGATATCCACGCAGAACGAAGAGGAAGAGTATTGCTCTTCTCAAAACCAGAGAGTAGTAAAGGCGATCGTGTGCTAAAGAAAGCACCAATATAAACCAGGAACAGATCGAACAGAAAGGAGACTTGGCTACCAGGTACTATCCAGACGGGTAGGCTGTCTTCTGAAGTACTGGGGCTACGAACAAGTTCAGAGTGCCTATAGGACGGCACGGTTCTGGATTAAACGATACCATTCCGACTTTGCAGGGGACAATCCAGAAAACTCAGAAAACCATGATCTGGGTTATTTCTATTCAATTCTGACAGAGGCACATATATTGTACGTTAAGGGGCAGTAGTTAGGCACCGTATACCAATAGCGCGATAAGGATAAGAGATATTTATAGAGTAGCAGTATATAAGGAGGGGTAAAGTAGCAGGTAGAGCACGGAACCTGTACCCGAAGCTGAAAGCGGAGAGACCTGTGTGTCTTACTCTGGGACTGGGCAGCGACCGCATCATGATGTGCTGATGGGAAGTAACACAGCCACCAGAAAGGGCGCCGAACTTGCGAAAGTCGTGCAGCAACTCAGCTAGACTGCTCCGGGCGTGCCATACTAGATAGGTATACTCTATATAGCTTGTTATATATGATTCAGCTCTACAAGTAATTTTAATGTGGCTATAAGTTTATTTATTCCTCCATATCAATATCTTCCTCGGCACCCCAATCCTCAACAATCTCCGTTTCAATCACCAATGCCTCCTGCTCCCTATCAGCCTCCGGATCATGAGGGAGAGGGAATGTTGACGGGTCTGCGAGGTAAAGGCGCAAAGCAGCTTCAAGAGCCTCTAACTTTGCCGTCTTCACGCGGTACCTGCTATTTGGCAAAATATTCGGCACACCGCGAAGACGAAGTGCGTTGAGCTGTAAGTGGATTTTGGGAATTGTGAGGTCGTTGAGATTCGTCATTCGAGTAACAATGGTAATTTTACGCAGTTGGCGGCGGGTTTCCAGAGCTTTTCGGGCCGCTGCGATCACTTTGGCTTTGTGCATCTCTGTGGTCTTGAGCCGGAAATCAACGATTTCTTGACGGCGTAGACGCTCAAGTCCATCGCAATCAATCTTCC
The DNA here is from genome assembly GCA_029281435.1 of Mycena haematopus. Taxonomy (NCBI): domain Eukaryota; kingdom Fungi; phylum Basidiomycota; class Agaricomycetes; order Agaricales; family Mycenaceae; genus Mycena; species Mycena haematopus. The sequence goes on from JARJCV010000319.1 coordinate 6,832, forward strand.
GAGCTTCTCGCATTATATATGCATGGTCTCCGTCACTCAGAACGGCGTCCATGAAGTCTTGGGTGTCGTTCCTTCTGTACATTGCCTGCGAGTTGTACTGCTGCAGTGTTAACGAGGGTTTTCCACGAACTGCGACACGGTAGGCCCCAAGTGCGCCCTCGTTCGCATCATTCGTCGAGGGCATCCAAGCCAACTGTTTCTCTGTGGCCGAGCATTCATCAATAAGGCCGCCAGGCGCAAACTCCGAGGAGAACCGAATCCAAGTTGTGAGTGAACCACGAAGAAAAGCCAAGGTGACGGCTTTGAGATGTGGAAGGGATGGCATTATTTTGATGACTGCCTCTATGGCCAGTGGATCGTGCCATGGCTGTCCGTCGAGTGTGCCAGTCTCGAATGCCAGCTCGTCACCGAAAAGGATATCTGGGTCGTCGAGAATAGACTGGATGTGATCGCATACAGCTTTATGCAATGGGCCGAGATCTAACAAATTGACATTTTCTGTTCCGGGGCCGCGAACTTGTCGAAGGTAAGGATGGGAAATGATTTGCTGGTACAGAACCATCGCGCAAAGCTCGGTGAGTGTTGCTGGGTCATTTAACGCATCCCGGAGATTTTTCTCAATGTTCGTGAGTGAGGGATTGGTTTTCGACCACCGAATGACTTCCATCATCTCCTTGTACTCGGGGAGGTAGGTTATCAATTCGGCGGCGGCGTTTCCGTGGCTTGAGAACCAAGTATTACTCGTGTCGGGAAATCGAGCATGCTGTTTGCCGAGTTTTTTAGTCATAAAATCGACATGCTTGTCGGCTTGACCTTTCTTGTCATCTTTATTGTTGAAGATGGCGCCCGCAAGAGCGCAGGTTTTGACGCCACCACAAGTAGATGCTTGGAAAGCGTGGAGCTCATCCTCGGAGAGCGCAGCGTCGGCAGAGACAGCGGGATCCAGCACGTTGCGCAATATAGCGGCATTCCCTTTGTTCGCGAGCAGGATGGGTCCGGGGACGCCAATTTTGGACCACTCGAGCATCATCTCCGTGTTACCTCCTCCAAAGCTGTTCCCATCCTTGTGCATACAGCACCCACCCCAAATGAATAGATCAATCAGCCGGCGGTCGACGGGCGACAGCGTGTTGTACGCTTCCTTTCCCAGGGAGGTAACAATCTCCTCCATGAGCGCTTTGTCTTCCTCCGCCTTTCTTCCGTCCGACAATGTGTCCCACACTTCGACCCCACCAAGCCGAGCGATTTTCTTCGCGTTCCAGGCAGCAAGGTAGTGGACAAGGTCGATGAAAGTCTTTCCAGCAAGTGCATCCTCGCCCAACTCCTTGACCGCCTCGATGTGCTTCATCTCTCCCAATCCGTTTGCTGTGCTTTTCTCGCTCGATGCATGGTCACCATTCATCGCCTTCAAAACCTTGAGAAAATGGCGGAAGGTGTATTTTTTCTGTAGCAGTGTCGCAAGCGGACTTCGATTGAAAAGATCCATGACTTCTTCGATTCGGGACTGCCATGCCTTCACGGACTCGGCACTTGTGTGGTCTTTTGTTTTGTCGACACCCAACGAGCGAATTTTCGGCGTCGAGCTTGGGTCAATATTGACACACCCTCCTTTGTAGTCTGGTGCGCGAAGGGCTATATGCGCGCTTTCGATGTTGATGCCGCGGTTTGATGTACTGTCCGCACTAATGGAAATTCCTGTGCCATATTAGCGCGCATTCTTGGATAAGTGATTGAATTTACCTTGATTCAGGCCAAGCTCATATGTAATTTGCATCTTCGCAGCGACGCCGCCTTCCAAAATGGCCCGACCAACGGTGCGACGGCTCATCACACAATTAATATGCACGCCGAAAATTTCTCCGACTCGTTCCATCAACGTGCCGACCTTCCCGCGAGCACAGCCAGCATCGACCATTAATCGGGCAAGTTTGCGAGCCTGGATGGTGTAGATCCCCTTCTGCGTAACCCGGCATAATGTACGCTTTGTTTTGGCCCGGGAAATTGATCGCGACAAGACTCCGGCTGCTCTTTGGACTTTCTGCTGCAGTGCTTTATTCTTTTTGCGGAGTGCGGCGGCAACCTCTTGTGATTTACTTGCTTCTTTGGTACTCTTTGACAGAGCCTCAGCGAGGGCACCTTGGAGAGCAGCTTCCCGATGTCGAAATTGAGCTGCGGCAAGTCTGGCTGCCTCGGTTGCAGATTTGCTGTCTTTTTCTCGTGTTTTGGAGCTGTCCAATGCTGCCTGGAGCCGTTCTCGATGCGAAATCAGACGCCGAGTCTTGCGCTGCAAATTCTGGTAATCGCTCTTGTAATCTCTGGGCTTCTTCGGCGCTTTTGCTTGGGACTGTGCAGCGGATTTGGGTGATATATTCTCCTTGTTCCCGTTGTTTCCCTTGCCCAGGGCTTTTGACTGGGCATTCTGAGCTGGAGAGCGCTTCTTGGGATGACGTATGGACGCTTGTCTGCCCATAATACGACCCAGATGCGAGGAGGAAGGGAGTCGTGCGCAGGTATGTGCTTCGGCTGATTTAATGCACTGTCCCCTCAAATTGATTTTTTTTGAGACCTTTAGAGTTTCATTAGACAGTGGAAGGACTTACGATCACCTCCCCTATATTTTCGGAGCCACAAGCGCGTTCAGAGGCGGAAAAGGAGCGTTCTCGGCGATGGGCGCGCGTCGGGTCACGGTTATGTCACGCGTTTGTGTCACTGTTACGCTGATTTCATTGTAGCACGTTTTGTGACATGCAGCGGCAACTACCCATTGCGGCTCGGGTGTCATAATTTTGTATTTCAGTGTACCTACAAGATGTAGTTTGGGATTCCAAGCAGTCGTGGTATTGCTCATGCAGGCTCCTATTAAGACCCTTGAAAATATGAATTTGAGAAATTCCTAACTACATCTCGTAGCTATGGTCATTTAAAATGTTTCGGCTTCTTAGCCTTCACCGGCAACTGTCTGTGCCGTCTTGAAAATCGGTCGGCGCGGTCGGAGCACCTGCTGGCAGGACGACTTGATCAATAAACATGTACAAAGATATCAGTGATGGCACGATCGCTGCCCAGTCCCACTTACTCCAGCGAAACAGAAGGACGGTCTACGGCTTGGATTACCTAGAGGCTAAAAGACCCTGTTGTGGTTAAGCTTGTAATTTCGAGTTGCACTTAAAACCTATCAAAGTTTTGAATCCAGAATTGTGTTGAGGGTTTTTGTTGAGAACTGTCTTGTTGGTTTCGTTAAAAGGCTTGCTAAACGTGTGTGTTCGTCTTGGATCATTGCTCTTAACCACAGGTTGGGGTGGGTGAACCAGAGTTGCAAAACTATAAATTGAACTTGAATATACCGCGCTTCTGGATTTGCTGCAAGCAATCCACAAAAGAATAATACAACTGGTCCCGTGTGTCTCCTATCGGCACACAAAGACCCAAACTCGGCCGATCCTTGGTTACATTGTGGTTTTCGTTTGCAGGCTTCGTTTCCGTCTGAACCTTGGGTTTTTGTGGGTTTTGGATTCTAGGATCTAAAGCGCCAATAAGTCAAAGTTACTGCGTTCCGGATTTCTGTAAGAGGAGATTGCACCCATAGACCGCCGGCAACCGTTTCACTGAAGTAATCGCGTAAGGGAAATTAAACTAAATGCCGAGTCCAACTCCAACATCCAACAATGACCAAGTCGACGATGCAACAGGCTCAGATCAAGAGGCAAAGTCCCAACTGCAGACAAAGCTGATTCAGAATCAGGAACAACTTCTCTCACAAATGACTGGTTCCTCTCATCAATGTCCGCTTCAAATAGAAGCTCTCCTTCTCTTTCAAAGGTTGTCAGACATCCTTTGGTAAGAATAGTGTATCCATGAACACGAGATAGATGTAAGACAGAGAGGAGATTATGTGACACAGAGGAACATATAAGACATTTGTGAGTACTATGTGACGGCTACATTGTCCGTGTATAAGCGGCCTAAGCAGTGTACATCCAATCAACTCGGAGTATATAATAACTCCATTTGCGACCTCGACGGGAATCCTGTATGGACGGGTGTTGAAGAGTCGCTGCTGCGAACCCGTCATGTGTGAAGTGCACCCTGTGTCTGGATTCCATCGCCAGTCAGTGAGTGATGTAAAGGACACGGACAGCACATTTGCATTAGGGGCTTTGGACGCTGCTGGACCCCTGGTAGGCCTGGGCTTGCCTAAGAAGTCCAAAAACTTGAAGCATTGGAGCATGCTGTGCCCAAGTTTGCCACAGCAAACACACATAATAGGTGGCTGGGCAGGGGGTGTGACAGCAGGTGCAGCCACAGTTGATGAGGGGGGTGGAAGAGGTGGAGTTGCAGCCAGTGCAAGGCCAGAAATCGGATTGATCTGGCTGGTGTCACCTTCCTGATGAGCAGTCCTAAATGCCTGGTGATTGGCATAGGCCTCTTCAATTGCCTTCACCTCGAGGTCTGTGGGAGACTGCTCGAACGGTGCTTTGAGGACAGCAAATTGATCATCAGGAAGGGCCATAAGAAGAACCACAGCTTGTAGTTCCTCGTCTGCTTTTTCAAGGTCAAACTCAGGAGACCTGGAGTCCCTGAGCAAACACATAGCAGCAGCAACACGACCAGTCAGAGACATCAAAGTCTCACTCTCGCGAAGGCGAATAGACGTCAATGTTCTGTAGGCATTGAAGCGAGCTCCAGCCTTCCTTGGAGCAAAGAGTGACTCCAAGGCATCCCACATAGCTTTGGGATCGTTGTTGAAACGGTGCACTTGTTATGCTAATGAAATAGGCGTTTATTGCAGGGCTTCGAAAAACCACAAAACAACAACCACACTACAACACTACTACTCCCAAAGATAAGTGCTCTCCTTGTGAGTTCGGGTCCGAGCCGTAGTATGCGGCTAGCTGGTTTGGATATTCTTAACACACAAATCTGGTTCCTAGGAATCGATACAATACTGTTTTCTCCCTCGGAGATACACTCACATGTCGATTCTGGTCAACTTGCTGCTAGCCCTCGCTCCTGTCCGGGAACCCGCCGCATTGCTCGTGAATGTAGATGTACAAGACGTCGTGGCGGGTAGACCGTGCAGTCGAGCTCAAAATGAGGGAAACAGAGTTTTCGTACCGTCTCGTTCCGCTCCTGCGCCCGTTCCCGTTCCCGCTCCTGTCCCAGCGACCCACGCACCGCCCCTGGGTGTGAGCGGACAGAACGTCCTGGGAAGTATGGCCAGTCGAGCCCCTGATTTGGCCTGCTACCCATCGAAGTCGTCGCCCATAGACGCTGTTTTGTGGTGTCTCAATCCTCCCGTCTCCCTCCTCAAGACGGATTTCTCTGGCATCTCTAGATCTGGGCTCGAAGGTTCTGGGGATCCACGCAAGAGTGTGCCCTTGTTTCGCGTCTTGGACCCTGTGGGGGCCACCGTCGTTAGCGCGGGAGTTCGCGCTGCTGGCACTTTTTCTGAAATTTTTGATGCCACGCACGGACCACTGTCAAACGCCGGATCTTTGAGGCCGCCTTCAGTCTGCTCCCACCCGCCGCTGCTTGTCCTCTTGGCCTCGCTTGGGTCGATTCTACTGGTGGTGTTCCTACTCTCTATCACTGGAATTATGTCTCACCAAGAGCTCCGTGGTACTCCCTGTCGCCATGTCGTACTCGTGGCGGAAAACAGCATCAATATCTTACTAAAGACCCTTACGACTGTTCCACGGGTATCTCGTTACCGTGTTTCATTCCACTGCGATTTTGGTGCTGATCCCGCCCTGACTCCACGTACATATACCGAAACAATACAAATAATGGATCTCATTGCTCACGACTATGCTCGTACCATCTCCGCTGCCCACGGTGCTGGGAGCAATACCGCCACGGCAACCTCGGTTGTACTACCTCGACGCAGTCTTCGTGATCACCAGAGAGGCGGCCGTGGCTACCGCCGAGCCATGTCACATTCTAACCGCAATAATTCCGGTAATGGGCAGGCTCCTGCTCGTACGCGAGATCTCAATGTTGTGAAAATCATGTACTGGAATATCTATCACAATTTCGCTCTGAAGCTCACGGATTCTGAGTTCCACGAAGTCCTGAGTGAATATGATATTATGTTCTTTGCTGAAATGGACATGCTTCCTGGGGAGGACGAACCGGCAGATGTCCCCACAGGCTATTCTATGGTCTCTCTGCCTCGGAAACCACATCTGGATAACTCACGGCGGGGCGGCGGTATTGCGTTAATCATACGTGACACCTTCACTTTCAAAAAATCAGTTCTGACCTCACCCGACATCCTTGTGCTTGATATGGGGACTGCCTGGATTATCGGCGCATATATCCCTCCTGAAACATCTCGTTGGGAAGGCTGGACTGATGTTGAACCCTTGCAAAAGCTTTGGGAAACGGTGGCGGTTTGCACGCAAAGCGGAGATAAACATGTCATACTTTTGACGGATCTCAACGCTCGTACTGGCTCACTCCAAGCTTCCACTCGAGGGACTGAATGGGAAAAGCGCTGGGCTAGGAAATCAGTGGATTCAGATGACAAAATTAACTCCCGTGGGCGAGCCGTGATACAAGAATGTGATCATTATGGACTTTGCATTCTGAACGGGACTTCACTCGAGACCTGCTCGCCTGGCCGCTTTACATCCTTCCAAATCGCCGGTGAGTCGGTGATTGATTACACCATTGTGTCGGAAAGTGTACTGCCCCTCGTCCACACATTTGATGTTGCTTGCCCACCAGAAGTGGGCGCCGACGACGACTGGGCGGATCATATGCGTATTTGCTTGACAGTTGATGCTGCTATGTTCGAACAAACACCCACAGTTCCACGAATTCCCCAAAGCAGACCGGACTTTCATGGTTTAGAATATGTTGATGAATTATACCAGGAAACAATGAATTCTAGACAGACCAAGGAGGGAGCTCTCAAGTTGTTATGGGGGCCTGTGACTGCCGAGTCAATACCCATTCATATTTATATTGAGGGTGTCTCCAGCAAAAACAACAAACAAGCGGGTGCTGGTGTCTTCTTCGGACCTGATTCACCTCACAACATTGCTGTCAAGGTACCTGGTCCGGGACGTTTAACGGCGAATCGGGGGAAATTATACGCCATCTATGAGACACTTTGTAACGCACCCGACGATAAAACCCTCCTTATATTCTGCACGTCGAAAATGATCATCCGGCAGATTTGTTATATGGCGGCCAAGAACGATCAATTGGGATGGCCAGGAAATAACGGGGATATTTTCAAATCTATAGTCAGATACCTTGCTGCACGAAAAGCAAGCACATGTTTTGTTCATGTCGACTCGAAGGCAAATAATGATGCTAAGCGTGCTGCTTATATTCAAGCCAAGTCCGCGCTGAACCTCTCCGGAGCATCTGAACCTTTCGACTCAAATACACATGTGGTGTTGCAGCCTGTCGATCCCACGATGTCAGAGGTCTCGTTGGATAAACGCAAAGTTTACACGGATCTGGAAGAGAATTCTCCGGTGAAACCTAAACCTTGGAAAATGGGTGAGGACACTGCGGTACCGGACAAGGATACAGGCCGGAGCCATCGAGGACGAGCAAAAGTGCATGCTCTGCAATTCCGGTTGAGAAACGAACTGCTGGCTTGCCAAGAACCAAAAGAGTTTTGGGATTGGGTACGCAAACGTACGGACCCCCGCCCCAAACCAGCCAAGGTTTCGGTGGAAGCTCTTTCTGCTGAGTTCGAATCCCGGTTAAATCACCCCATGGTCATGCCTGCGTCCTTCAATGCCGAACAGCTAGCTTTCACAGAAAGAATGAATGAACAGTTGAAACACCCACTACCTGATACCTCTCCGCGACAGTCGTATACTCGAGATATTACACTGGGGGAAATCGAAGCAATGAAGCGTCATATCAAAGCTCATGGGATCGATACGGCTATGGGAGTCGACGGGTTCTCTTACCAGGACTGCATGGACATTCCAAACGAAAAGTTACTTGAGTTCTTCTTGTATTGCTTAAAGAATCAACAGATGCCTCGCTTCTGGCTAACGGCTCTATTGATCGGGATCTTGAAGAAAGATAAAGACGCGACAGATCCGTCTGGTTACAGACTAATAGCCTTGGAATGCTGCATGTTGAAAATGCTAACACTCATCATCGACCGCCGAATACGAGAAGGTGCGGAAGACATCGGGGCCATCCCCGTAACCCAGAACGGGTTTCAAGATAAATTACGCACCAATGACAATGTTTTCGTTCTCTCTTGCGTTATAGACAAGGCAGATGCACTGCAAAAACCTCTCTATGTCGCGTACCTTGATCTGAAAAATGCATTCCCTGGTACAGACAGGGCCACTCTCTGGGTCAAGCTCGCCTCAATGGGCATCTCTGGTCCGATGATTGAGTGGCTTAAGAAACTGTATGATCGTATCCGTTACTTGGTTCGACTTGACGGACGCTTCGCACCGGCGTTCAGGTCGCTGTTGGGTATACTCACAGGCGACCCGGGTTCTCCGGAACTATGGAACCTCTTCATGGCTGATTTTATTCTCGCATGGCACCCGGAAGACATTGAGCTCAATGGAATTCCGATCACGAATGTTGAACACGCGGACGATGTTATGACGGCTTCCGGTGCACCATCAGGACTCCAAAGCCACCTCAACGAAGCGCAACGTTGGGCCAACAATAACGGGTGTGAAACATCAATCCCCAAGTGCCTGGGGCAAGTGTTTGGCCGGGTTCCGAAAGAACACCTCATGTTCCATCTTGGAGGAAAACCAATTACGCTGGTCAAGAAGGCATGCTATCTTGGGGTTTGGTTCGAGACTGGTTCAAAATTCATTTGGAAAGAACAGTACAGAGTGAAGGCTCAGAAGGCCGCCACTGTGGCCAATGTTATACTAGGACTGGACCGATTTGTTGGTAAGCTATCAGCTTGGGATGCGAGAACCCTTTACATGGCACGAATCGACCCGTATCTTACTGCTGGTTGTGATGTATGTTTGGACCTAGAAGGGAAGAGTCTTGCATCGTTGGAACGGGTCCAAGTGAAGTTCTTGCGCCGCATGTTGGGAGTGGGCCGCCGAAGCTTGACAGTGGTCCTATTTTCAGAGACAGGCATATGGCCAATTAAATATCGAAGAGTATATTTGGCGCTCAAGTATCTGTGTTATCTTCTGAGCCTTGACGAGGCACGGCCGGCATCAAACGCGCTGCGGGACTCACTGGCACTGGCACAACAGCAGAAACTGTGCTGGATAAACGATCTCCGGATTGTTCTATCCCGGCTCTACGTCTCGGTTCCGCTTGATACTTCAGGAGACTTGGATGTAAAGACTGTCGAACAAGCTATGTCATGTGTCAAGAAATCTATGGAGGCTTGGATTGACCACGAAATCGAATCCTCACATAGAGTTAAGGACATCCTCGTCGGGCGGATGGAAATGGATACAACGTCAGGAACTCTAGTCAAGAAATCTTTGGAATTTCGCCACTATCTTCGGATTGCATCCCCAGAGCATCGCAAGGCACTCACCAAAATGGTTCTATCGAGCCATAGCCTAGCAGTTGAACGTCGTCGCTGGAAGGAACGAGGGAAAAAAATTGTCCCCATCCAATGGAGGCTCTGCCGATTTTGTTATGCTTATATCGAGGACCCAGCACATGCGTTGTTTGTCTGCGAGAACCCGGACATAGTGTCAATTCGATCGGTTTTTCTCGAGAACATTGAGAAATTGGTTCCTGGGATCGCAAACAAGTTCTCGGATGCCCTGCAGACCTTCAGAGGGTTTTTAGCCCAGAGAGAAATAACTCCCCTCTTGGGAAAGTTAGCTTATGATGTTCTGAAGATATTCGACGCGAGTCCGATGCTGCTCATAAACGATCCGACTACTGTGATCTGATGCGCTAAGCGGGCGTCGGCCGCGTTTTTTTTTTTTTTTTTTTTTTTTTTTTTTTTTTTTTTTTTTTTTTCCTTTTTCTTTCTTCCTCTCTCTCTCTTGACCGTCCTACAATCTCTTTCTCAATTTTCTCTGCCATGTCTGAAACTCCCTCTCCTTCAAAAAATTCTGGCCTAGCCTTATCAGTTGCTACACCATTCCTACTGTCCCTTACTACCCAATCCTCCGACCCCGCCGGGAGGCCCGACATTGGGGACGGCCCGGTGTCTCATCCCGCCCCCAGAAACAAAAGTCCCGCTACGCTGGACACATTGCACCATGTGCACGAACAAAAGGGCCTATCTAGCGCCCAGGTCGCGGGTCTGAAGGGTGTACAGAGCACACTTTCGTCGAATAATGGCGGTATCCCCTCTGGTACCCCGGGTCAATCTGCCATTCCAGACGGGGCTAAACGAGTTCTTGGTGATGGCAATGGCCCGCCTCTCGGTCCTGCGTCCAACACACGCCGTATAACTCGTTCTTCGACGCTGCCCGACATGGCGCCTGTGGCGCCTGCATCTGCCGACGACCCCGTGACCGTGTCGTCTGTCCCGGTTGATCCGGATCACCCGACAAACACCGTCCCACGTACAGCGGTGGACGTCGATCTTCCTTCTTCCTCTAATGTGACGACGTTTGCACATTTTGGTTTGAATCCGGGCGCCAAGTCCGAGATTTCAAGCTCGACCATCAAGCGCACCACAAAGAACCTGGGGATCCTTGCCGATGTTACCCGCACTACCGAGACACAAGTGAACAAACTGGCGCTTGATCTCGACAAACTTACCGTCGAGGTTCGCCTCAACACTGCCCCTTTTTCACTCCGCGATCATGTATCCCGTTCCCCCACTCCCACGAGGTCGCGCTCAGTGAGTCGCGCACCGTCAGCGCCACAGGATGATGGATCTATGCGAGATGACATCGACGAGCTCTTTGATCGTGTCATGGATCTCGAACGGTTTGAGAGCGCAGCAAGTTCCGGAGCTGCGGTGTTCTCTACCAGAGTCTCAGCTCTCGAGGACCGTACACCTGCTGCCGGGGGGCAGATCACCACGGCATTGACCGCGGCGCTCGCATCTCGCTTCCAGGACATCACGAGCGATCGCGACAAGCTGAACAACGAGATTCGTTTCCAGGCCGAGAAACACGCACACGAGATTCGTTCCCAGGCCGAAAAACAGGCCCAGGTCAGAGCCAAACTCCAGCGGGCGCAGGACGAGCTCCTGAAGACGTTATCCGGGTTACAGGTTACCATAGCGAGACTAGAACTCAGTATTCCCGCTCCGCCCCTTCGCTTACCGGCCCGTCTTTCGGATACCGAGCAGCGCCATGTCCTCTCGGCCCCCAGCAAATATCCTCGACCCCGTTCTCCTGCGCCTCGCGCACATTCCCCTGCGCCTCGTGCTCGTTCCCCCGCACCTCGTGGTCGTTCCCCTGTGCCCCGTATTCGTTCCCCACCACCCCGGTCTCGTTCTCCTGCCATTGGCGGCTCCCTGACCAAGCGCCCCAAAATCCTAGGTTTTCTGACCGTTGGTCCCCTTTCCAACTCGCCCCTCTCTCCTCGTGACTTTTTCAAGTCCCTCATCACGGAATCTCTCCCCACCTTCAGTCTTTCCGGCTACGATGCCATTCTTGATCCTGTTTTCCAGTATCACTTGCGCGTGACGCTGGATTCAGTCAACGACGTGAAAACATTGATCGCAATGTGGGAAACGGGGTCGCGTACGGTTAAAATGCGGGAGATGCCATCTGCTGGATCGCTGGTCGAATCTGTCTCCGCGCTGCGATCCCGGGACCGCCTCGATCACCAGCGCAGTGCATATGTCTCGCGCGATTCACGGGCTTGATGGTTTTGCTGTGGAGTTCGTAGAAAAAAGTACTGAATGACTACATGTATCCCACTCAATCTGATATTTTGGAACATTCTTTTCCTATGTGATATGTGTCCCTCAACTTTCTGAATCTCAACTGATACATATCTTGTGTCAAATCTCGGACCTCTCGGCTGTGTTCGCGAGCATCTAATGTCGTCCATCCTCTCCTTGCTCTCGGGCCGCGTCTTTACGTCGTGGCAAACTCACTGTTGGTTCTGGACCTTCTTCGGAAGTCGAACACACTGTTGCATTTGGCTGTGGACCTTCCTCGGAAGTTGAACACGCCAATTTGTGGTTGCGCATACATTCTGCAAAGGGACAGTATTACAATGGTGCGCTGGAGACTGGTGGACACTGGGGATTTTTACCTGGGAAGAGAGAACTCTTCCCGCACACCAGAAATGGTGATTAGGTCCTACGGGTTTCAACCAGAGGTCCCGCCATATAAGCGGCCGGCCAGTCCACGGTACACCAGAGTGGTACGACCCCCTGGAATGGTGTGTGCTCCGTCGGCATCTTGTAGTGTTTTGTAAGGATAACCACCCGTACATTACTACTTGTTTGTCTTCGGTAAACTCGTCGTTCAGTCATTTGGACCACGCGAGTATAATAAAACCCCCCCCCCCCCTGTAATCGAGAGCACAATATACAATTCCGAGTCAATCAATGCCCCTAGGGAACCTTTGATGAACGGGGGGGGGGTAACGGTGGATACAAAGTGAACTGGCTGTTTAGACCAATCGCACTAGAGCAGAGTTTGACACGACTTGGGAAAATCCCCGCAACTGGCAACCCAGAAGACTATTGAGGCTAACACTTCAAATCTATGCTTCCTCACACGACAATACGTGGACCTATACGCTTCCGTGCGCTAGGAACGTTTTCTCTACTTGGTTTACAGGCTCTAAGCTCACACTACACGTCCAGCTATCGGTCTTACAAACTTCTACCGGCCCAATGCACAGTAGGGGAGCAAGCAAAGTAACTGACAAGGTAATGTCAAGCCTAGGGTAGGTACCCTGGTTCCTCTTCTTCTGGTGAGGTTTAAATTGCACCACAAGCGTCCAGCTATCGGTCTTACAAACTTCTACCAGCCCAATGCGCAGTAGGGGAGCAAGCAAAGTAACTGACAAGTTGTGACTCCCAAGCTAAAGGGAACACCCTTCTGATTTTATATGTGAAAGTCCTAGGACTAGCAACACGGTTTTCTTAGATTTCAATTCAAGTTCCTGAGCCAACAATCAAGAATTCCTATTAAGACTACTACAAGCAGAGTTTGTAAACAAATCTCCACGAATAGCCTGAGACCACCACAACACCAACACCGTCCTAGGGACTGAGGTGGGATAATCTTTTGATACGTGGTATGAACGCTGTCCTTTTATACATGAGCGGAGAGATAGATGAGATAATGAAAGTGAGTAAGATGATAAAATGAACAGCCAATGAAACGGCTGCCGCGCACTGGCGTACTGTTCGGGTCCTAGGAGAGGTCATCGTTGTGACCACTCCTGTTCTATTATTGGGTATCTTGGTGTTCGATCGTCTGCCGTCGTGCTTATCGGCGACGCGTCTGCCCGGCCGGGAGTTGAATCCCCACCTCAAAGTCCTTTCCTATTCATTTGCCTAGGCCAGCTGACTGCCTTAGTAAAGGTGCCAAGCCTGCTAGCGTAACCTTTGTTTGTCTCCTGAGATATCTCGTCCTTTCCACTGATGTTTGTTCCAGTTTGTCAGCCCTAGGACGCGCGACGTCATCACGTGTCTAGTACTGATGTGTTTCCGTTCTCGTAATCACAGCGGATCGTTCCGCGGCGCTCTATGTTTGATGTTCAATCCCTAAGGATTGTGCGTCTCTTCCTAGGCGTCGACTAGATCTCCCCTAAAGGCCCTTGCCAGTGGTCTCAATCCTAGCGCTTCCTAGTTCATGGTTCTGAATGCTCCTAGGACTCCGTCCTAATCCTCGCAAAGTTCTGTAACACCAAGTTGCTCACTTGTATGGGTCTATAGTTCTATGAATGCTTAGGCGGTGGTTTGGGTATATCTCCGTTGTTTATGTACAAGTCCTAGCACAAGTGCGTCCCACTTGTGTAGTTCAATTGCACTACAGCCAGCAGTTGGAGCTCACTCTGGCTCTCCTTTATATCACCGAACAGAAGGTTTAGCGCACTAGATTGTAGTGACTGCTAAAGGCTCTTCTACGCTCCTAGGGGCTAAGTTGATATCCTAGAATCGCAAAAATAGCCAGAGGACGCGTGTTTGTGTGTCACGCCGTCTCATCGTCATGCTGCTTAACGAGGGGCTTGACATCTGCACCCAACATGGACCACAGAATGCCAGCACACTTCTCTCTGCTTGGTGCATCTTCTGGTTCAGATGACACAACCAAGCAGTGGGCATACACCTCCTTGCGACGCAGGTAGGCTTTAGCATCACTCTTCCAATCAGAGAACATAGTCTCCTTGGACAAAACAGGAACAGGAATGGAGTCTGAATGAGACATGGTGGGAAATGGGGGAAAGAAGAGCCCAGAGAGATAGGATGATAAGCTAGAACCAACTGCCAAAAACAGACAGATGGCGCCCTCAGGAGTGTGTGTGAAGAAGAGGATGTAGGTAGTGTATGTGACTGAAGCTAATGAACACCCAGTTGTAAGGCACTTGGGCCCTAATCCCAGAATCAACAGATTGACTACCGTTTGTTTTCTGGAGAATGAAAGACTACCTCGCACAGAGGATTTGTCCCAACAGTTGGTGTTCCTAACTACTAAGACTTAGGCACACACACTATAAGGGCAGAGAGCAGGAGCGCAGATGGATGAAGATCTCAGGAATGAATGGAGAGATGATCAGAGGGCGGGGCCCATAACCTTTTGAACAGGCAAGCAAAGATGTCTGGAGCCAACAGTAAGAACTCTGTGATTGCATGTATGAAACTACTTGCCTGGAGCCAACAGTAAGAACTGGGGATCCAGGACAGTGCTACTCTACTTATATACCTAGAGGAACAAGGGAGTAGCTAGAATGGGAACAAAGGAATAGCTAAACTAAGAGACAAGGGAGTATCCAAAATGAGAACAAGGAGTTCTTGTTCCCAATGCAGAACAAGGAGTCCTTGTTCCAAATCCGAAACAAGGACAAGTAGGATCAAAGTGGAGTGATAGTATCAATGATAGGATCAGGTAGGATCAGATGGGATCAATGGTGATCGGATCAAAGTAGCGATCAATGGATCAAAGAAGATCAAAAAGGTGAGAATGAGTCTGTCCGAAACACAAAGTCCAACACTCCCCCGGGACGAGGCCAGTCTCGCCATTCATCTCCCCCGCAATCCTATCATAACACACAACTTATCCACAGTGGGACTAGGCAGCGGTTTGGTCAGAATGTCAGCAAGTTGCTCCTGGGTGTGAACATATTCAACACCAATGAATCCCTTGGCAACTTGGTCACGAAGCCAGTAATGAGCAAGGTCAAGATGCTTCATGCGACCATGGTGCTCAGGATTTTTGGAGACACGAATAGCAGACTGATTGTCCATGCAAAGAGGGGAGGCACCAGACACTCCATAGCCCAACTCCAACAGCAGATTCCGAATCCACATGATCTCCTTCCCAGCGTCAACACCAGCAATGTATTCAGCTTCGGTTGTGGAAAGAGAGACAGTGGATTGGAGTTTGCTTCTCCAGCTCACTGGACCACCATTCATCATCACCAAGTAACCACCAGTGCTTTTGCCAGTATCTTGGCATCCACCATGATCAGCGTCGGTGTAGGTAATGAAGGGATGTGGTGAGGGGGATGATGCTGTTGGCTCCAGGCAAGTAGTTTCATACATGCAATCACAGAGTTCTTACTGTTGGCTCCAGACATCTTTGCTTGCCTGTTCAAAAGGTTATGGGCCCCGCCCTCTGATCATCTCTCCATTCATTCCTGAGATCTTCATCCATCTGCGCTCCTGCTCTCTGCCCTTATAGTGTGTGTGCCTAAGTCTTAGTAGTTAGGAACACCAACTGTTGGGACGAATCCTCTGTGCGAGGTAGTCTTTCATTCTCCAGAAAACAAACGGTAGTCAATCCGTTGATTCTGGGATTAGGGCCCAAGTGCCTTACAACTGGGTGTTCATTAGCTTCAGTTACATACACTACCTACATCCCTTTCTTCACACACACTCCTGAGGGCGCCATCTGTCCGTTTTTGGCAGTTGGTTCTAGCTTATCATCCTATCTCTCTGGGCTCTTCTTTCCCCCATTTCCCACCATGTCTCATTCAGACTCCGTTCCTGTTCCTGTTTTGTCCAAGGAGACTATGTTCTCTGATTGGAAGAGTGATGCTAAAGCCTACCTGCGTCGCAAGGAGGTGTATGCCCACTGCTTGGTTGTGTCATCTGAACCAGAAGATGCACCAAGCAGAGAGAAGTGTGCTGGCATTCTGTGGTCCATGTTGGGTGCAGATGTCAAGCCCCTCGTTAAGCAGCATGACGACGATCCCAAAGCTATGTGGGATGCCTTGGAGTCACTCTTTGCTCAAGGAAGGCTGGAGCTCGCTTCAATGCCTACAGAACATTGACGTCTATTCGCCTTCGCGAGAGTGAGACTTTGATGTCTCTGACTGGTCGTGTTGCTGCTGCTATGTGTTTGCTCAGGGACTCCAGGTCTCCTGAGTTTGACCTTGAAAAAGCAGACGAGGAACTACAAGCTGTGGTTCTTCTTATGGCCCTTCCTGATGATCAATTTGCTGTCCTCAAAGCACCGTTCGAGCAGTCTCCCACAGACCTCGAGGTGAAGGCAATTGAAGAGGCCTATGCCAATCACCAGGCATTCAGGACTGCTCATCAGGAAGGTGACACCAACCAGATCAATCCGATCTCTGGCCTTGCACTGGCTGCAACTCCACCTCTTCCACCCCCCTCATCAACTGTGGCTGCACCTGCTGTCACACCCCCTGCCCAGCCACCTATTATGTGTGTTTGCTGTGGCAAACTTGGGCACAGCATGCTCCAATGCTTCAAGTTTTTGGACTTCTTAGGCAAGCCCAGGCCTACCAGGGGTCCAGCAGCGTCCAAAGCCCCTAATGCAAATGTGCTGTCCGTGTCCTTTACATCACTCACTGACTGGCGATGGAATCCAGACACAGGGTGCACTTCACACATGACGGGTTCGCAGCAGCGACTCTTCAACACCCGTCCATACAGGATTCCCGTCGAGGTCGCAAATGGAGTTATTATATACTCCGAGTTGATTGGATGTACACTGCTTAGGCCGCTTATACACGGACAACGTAGCCGTCACATAGTACTCACAAATGTCTTATATGTTCCTCTGTGTCACATAATCTCCTCTCTGTCTTACATCTATCTCGTGTTCATGGATACACTATTCTTACCAAAGGATGTCTGACAACCTTTGAAAGAGATGGAGAGCTTCTGTTTGAAGCGGACATTGATGAGAGGAACCAGTCATTTGTGAGAGAAGTTGTTCCTGATTCTGAATCAGCTTTGTCTGCAGTTGGGACTTTGCCTCTTGATCTAGGCCTGTTGCATCGTCGACTTGGTCATTGTTGGATGTTGGAGTTGGACTCGGCATTTAGTTTAATAAAGGCCGGCCTTGCCGCCACTACCTTGCTTTAGCTGGGATACCGGGCCACTTATTCAATTTCAAACTCCAAGAACAGATTTTGTTGTAGTCTCTCGTATATACATTTTTTTTTAAGCTAGTTCTGCTTAACGGCCTCTTCAGTATGGTTTCGTTCTTCGAGAACGATCGTCAGAAGCGTAGAACCTCAGAAAAAAAAAAAAAAAGCGCACAGATTTATCAGACGCGCACTTTGCGCTTCATCCATTCCTTCATCTTTTTGAATGCTTTACAGAGGCGGGCATACGGTCCTCCGTCGCTGTGGTGATGGACTTGAGCGCCCATGGAAGGTTGGGCAGGAACATTCTGGGAAATGGAGAACAAGTGAAGTGAAAACATGGCTGGGCTGTAAAGGCCACATACCTGAGCTGCGGTGAGCATAGGGACGCCGTTCTGAGTCGCCGGCAGGGACGCCTGTTCATAGGAGGGAGGGGAGGCCGGGTACTGTAGAAAACATCAGAGATTGGCAACGATCGGTTCCTGTGTTTTTCGTTACCAAAGCTGCCGAATACGGGGGGACGGGGTCGAGATCCTCGACGTTGTACGACGGCTGGACGTTCTCCATGAATGCGAATGCGTTAGGCGGTGATTTCTGGTGTTGAGGAAAATAGTGCGCAGCGCTGTGAGATGTGACATTTCTGGTGTTGAGGAAAATAGTGCGCAGCGCTGTGAGATGTGACGATTTGTGATTGAGCGGTCACGTGGTGACAAGGTGCTTCTTTAAGCGCGCGTCTAAGGATACGCGTTATTTGGCGTCCAAACAACGCGTCCTTAGCGCGCGTCAATTTAAGCGCGTGCTAATTTAGGCGCGCGTCAATTCAAGCGCGCGTCAAATTCAGCGCCCACCAGTTTGAGCGCACGTACAGCGGGACGCGTCATTTCGCGTTCCGGACGCGATGAAAGCGGCCTGAACAAAGAATGAAAAGTGAATATGTTTCTTTTTGGTGGGGAGGGGCGGGACCTTGAGCGCGTGTCCAGCGAGACGCGTCGTTTCGCGTTCCGGACACGTCGTAAGCAGGCTGAACAAAAAAAAAAAATTTGAATATGTTTCTTTGCTGGGGGGAGGGGCGGGACGTTGAGCGCGCATCCAGCGAGACACGTCGTTTCGCGTTCCGGACGCGTCGAAAGCAGGCTGAACAAAAAAAAAAAAAAAAAAATGTTTCTTTTTTTGGGGGGGCGGGACCTTAAGCACGCGTCCAGCGAGACGCGTCGTTTCGTGTTCCGGGCGCGACGAAAGCAGCCTGAACCCAAAAACAAAAAGTGAACATGTTTTTTTTTTTTTGGGTGAGGGCTGGTCGTTAAGCGCGCGTCCAGCAACGCGTCATTTCGCATTCCGCACCCGAAGAAAACGGCCTGAAAAGAAGAAAAAGTGATTTTTTTTTTGGTTTTTTTTGGGGGGGGGGGGGGGGGACCTTAAGCGCGCGTCTAGCGAGACCCGTTACTTCGCGTGCCGTACGCGACGAAAGCAGTCGGCCTCGACCCAGGAACATTTTTTTGAGCGGTCGCGTTTTTTGAACGGTCGCATAAGCGTGCGTCTACAAGGATGCGATGTTTGGCGTTCGGCACGCCATGAAAACAGCAGGCCTGGAAATGTGAACATTTTTGGGGGGTTTTTTGGAGGGGGGGTGTTGAAGTTGGTTGTTTGGTTCGGACGAGGTAGTCAAAGTCACACGTCACATGTAGTACATATTTGCTGTGTCACATCAAATCATGGCTTTTCGCCTCCCATCTGTGTATCTGAGTGCCTTTTCGGCCCCCATCTGAGATTCTGCATCCAACACGTCCTTCGCTGAGGCTGCATTTGACGCCCGAGTCCCAATCTCTAGCTGCTCTTGATGGGCCAAGTATTCAATCCGCAAGGCGGCCAACTCCTCCTTCGACCATGTGCCAGCAGGCTCTGCGGCGACCATCTTTTGGATCTTCGTTAGCTGGAGACGCTCCCCCTTCTCCTTCCCTGTGAGAGACTCAATATCAGGTGAATAAGAATAGCATGGAAAGTGTACCCTCATTGAGCTCCTGCAACCGCTTCTATACCTTTGCCGAATGTTCGTTGTAATCCCGCTTCTTCTTCCATTTCGACTGATGGCCGAGGGCCTGCTTCACCTCATCTAGCTTGAGGTGAAGCTCTTCAGCGATCTCCGCTGCGCACTCCATGCAATGCGAGTCCCACTCTTTCACCTTCTCTTTCAACAATACTCTCGCCTTGCGGAGCTGCTCTCCTTTCAACGCCGCCGTGTTCAGCTCTGCCCCAGCTTTCCCCTTGCCCTTGTCCTTCGGGGCAGGCTGCGCTACCGCATCTGTTGAACAGGCAAGCAAAAATGTCTGGAGCCAACAGTAAGAACTCTGTGATTGCATGTATGAAACTACTTGCCTGGAGCCAACAGTA
This sequence comes from Mycena haematopus, assembly GCA_029281435.1. NCBI lineage: Eukaryota > Fungi > Basidiomycota > Agaricomycetes > Agaricales > Mycenaceae > Mycena > Mycena haematopus. The sequence goes on from JARJCV010000319.1 coordinate 26,638, forward strand.
AGAACTGGGGATCCAGGACAGTGCTACTCTACTTATATACCTAGAAGAACAAGGGAGTAGCTAGAATGGGAACAAAGGAATGGCTAAACTAAGATACAAGAGAACATCCAAAATGAGAACAAGAACACATCTGTAATAAAGGAACAACCAAATCCGGAACAAGGACAAGTAGGATCAAAGTGGAGTGATGGGATCAATGATAGGATCAGGTAGGATCAGATGGGATCAATGGTGATCGGATCAAAGAAGCGATCAATAGATCAAAGAAGATCAAAAAGATGAGAATGTGTCTGTCCAAAACACAAAGTCCAACCGGCTTTGGGCTTGCGCTTGGAGGTGGGGCTGATGGTGACGGCTTTGGCTTTCCGCTTGGAGGCAGGGCTGGTGGCAGCGGCTTTGGGTTTGAGGTCAGCTGCAGTGACAGCTTTGGGCTTGGCTTTGGAGCTGGAGCTGGCGGTGATGGCACTGGTGGGTTTGGCCCAGCTGCTGCGTGGTAGACGAGAGCCGCTAGGTACTGGACCGCCAGTCAATGCCGTTGGCGAGTCGGGAGCACCGCTGCTGCGGGTATTCCTACGCGGACGCGGGGGAGTAGGAAGATCGGGCTTGGGGCTGGTGTGACGGCCAGTGCGGGTTTTGGTCATCTCAAGATCCCAGTCAGCTACACTACCACCCAACAAAAGTGTTGCACTCACAGTTATACAGAAGGCAGAAAGTTAGGCAAAATAACAGCGAGTGGGGAGACGAAGACAAACTTGGACCAAACAAATATTGGCCATCAGTCATGTGACTGACTTGCCTCAAAACTTTGCAAGTCGTCTTGTGGCATCCCGTGCCACGTATTTGCCCCGTGCCACGAGATGCCACGGTAATCGCCGTGTGCCACGTATTTGCCCCGTGCCACGGGACGCCACGAGGCGATTACGTGGCACCTGTCGTCCGTGGCATCCCGTGCCACATAGTCTTTCTTGCCTTTTCCCCCCATCTCTCTCGTGGTCTGTCGTCCTCAAGACCTAATGCGACCCCGCCTCAAGCTCGTGTTGGAGTTTGTGTTTTGGACAGACTCATTCTCACCTTTTTGATCTTCTTTGATCTATTGATCGCTACTTTGATCCGATCACCATTGATCTCATCTGATCCTACCTGATCCTATCACTCCACTTTGATCCTACTTGTCCTTGTTTCGGATTTGGAACAAGGACTCCTTGTTCTGCATTGGGAACAAGAACTCCTTGTTCTCATTTTGGATACTCCCTTGTATCTTAGTTTAGCTATTCCCTTGTTCCCATTCTAGCTACTCCCTTGTTCCTCTAGGTATATAAGTAGAGTAGCACTGTCCTGGATCCCCAGTTCTTACTGTTGGCTCCAGGCAAGTAGTTTCATACATGCAATCACAGAGTTCTGTTGAACAGGCAAGCAAAGATGTCTGGAGCCAACAGTAAGAACTCTGTAATTACACTCCATAGCCCAACTCCAATAGCAGATTCCGAATCCACATGATCTCCTTCCCAGCGTCAACACCAGCAATGTATTCAGCTTCAGTTGTGGAAAGAGAGACAGTGGATTGGAGTTTGCTTCTCCAGCTCACTGGACCACCATTCATCATCACCAAGTTGTTGGACTTTGTGTTTTGGACAGACACATTCTCACCTTTCTGATCTTCTTTGATCTATTGATCGCTTCTTTGATCCGATCATCATTGATCTCATCTGATCCTACCTGATCCTATCATTGATCCCATCACTCCACTTTGATCCTACTTGTCCTTGTTCCGGATTTGGAACAAGGACTCCTTGTTCTGCATTGGGAACAATAACTCCTTGTTCTCATTTTGGATACTCCCTTGTATCTTAGTTTGGCTATTCCCTTGTTCCCATTCTAGCTACTCCCTTGTTCCTCTAGGTATATAAGTAGAGTAGCACTGTCCTGGATCCCCAGTTCTTACTGTTGGCTCCAGGCAAGTAGTTTCTCACATGCAATCACAGAGTTCTTACTGTTGGCTCCAGACATCTTTGCTTGCCTGTTCAACAGGTTATGGGCCCCGCCCTCTGATCATCTCTCCATTCATTCCTGAGATCTTCATCCATCTGCGCTCCTACTCTCTGCCCTTATAGTGTGTGTGCCTAAGTCTTAGTAGTTAGGAACACCAACTGTTGGGACGAATCCTCTGTGCGAGGTAGTCTTTAATTCTCCAGAAAACAAACGGTAGTCAATCCGTTGATTCTGGGATTAGGGCCCAAGTGCCTTACAACTGGGTGTTCATTAGCTTCAGTTACATACACTACCTACATCCCTTTCTTCACACACACTCCTGAGGGCGCCATCTGTCCGTTTTTGGCAGTTGGTTCTAGCTTATCATCCCATCTCTCTGCGCTCTTCTTTCCCCCATTTCCCACCATGTCTCATTCAGACTCCGTTCCTGTTCCTGTTTTGTCCAAGGAGACTATGTTCTCTGATTGGAAGAGTGATGCTAAAGCCTACCTGCGTCGCAAGGAGGTGTATGCCCACTGCTTGGTTGTGTCATCTGAACCAGAAGATGCACCAAGCAGAGAGAAGTGTGCTGGCATTCTGTGGTCCATGTTGGGTGCAGATGTCAAGCCCCTCGTTAAGCAGCATGACGACGATCCCAAAGCTATGTGGGATGCCTTGGAGTCACTCTTTGCTCCAAGGAAGGCTGGAGCTCGCTTCAATGCCTACAGAACATTGACGTCCATTCGCCTTCGGGAGAGTGAGACTTTGATGTCTCTGACTGGTCGTGTTGCTGCTGCTATGCGTTTGCTCAGGGACTCCAGGTCTCCTGAGTTTGACCTTGAAAAAGCAGACGAGGAACTACAAGCTGTGGTTCTTCTTATGGCCCTTCCTGATGATCAATTTGCTGTCCTCAAAGCACCGTTCGAGCAGTCTCCCACAGACCTCGAGGTGAAGGCAATTGAAGAGGCCTATGCCAATCACCAGGCATTTAGGACTGCTCATCAGGAAGGTGACACCAGCCAGATCAATCCGATTTCTGGCCTTGCACTGGCTGCAACTCCACCTCTTCCACCCCCCTCATCAACTGTGGCTGCACCTGCTGTCACACCCCCTGCCCAGCCACCTATTATGTGTGTTTGCTGTGGCAAACTTGGGCACAGCATGCTCCAATGCTTCAAGTTTTTGGACTTCTTAGGCAAGCCCAGGCCTACCAGGGGTCCAGCAGCGTCCAAAGCCCCTAATGCAAGTGTGCTGTCCGTATCCTTTGCATCACTCACTGACTGGCGATGGAATCCAGACACAGGGTGCACTTCACACATGACGGGTTCGCAGCAGCGACTCTTCTGTTGAACAGGCAAGCAAAGATGTCTGGAGCCAACAGTAAGAACTCTGTGATTGCATGTATGAAACTACTTGCCTGGAGCCAACAGTAAGAACTGGGGATCCAGGACAGTGCTACTCTACTTATATACCTAGAGGAACAAGGGAGTAGCTAGAATGGGAACAAAGGAATAGCTAAACTAAGACACAAGGGAGTATCCAAAATGAGAACAAGAAGTTCTTGTTCCCAATGCAGAACAAGGAGTCCTTGTTCCAAATCCAAAACAAGGAGAAGTAGGATCAAAGAGTGATAGGATCAATGATAGGATCAGGTAGGATCAGATGGGATCAATAGTGATCGGATCAAAGTAGTGATCAATGAATCAAAAAAGATCAAAAAGGTGAGAATGAGTCTGTCCAAAACACAAACTCCAACACTCCCCCGGGACGAGACCAGTCTCGCCATTCATCTCCCCCGCAATCCTATCATAACACGCAACTTATCCACAGTGGGACTAGGCAGCGGTTTGGTCAAGATGTCAGCAAGTTGCTCCTGGGTGTGAACATATTCAACACCAATGAATCCCTTGGCAACTTGGTCACGAAGCCAGTAATGAGCAAGGTCAAGATGCTTCATGCGACCATGGTGCTCAGGATTCTTGGAGACACGAATAGCAGACTGATTGTCCATGCAAAGAGGGGAGGCACCAGACACTCCATAGCCCAACTCCAATAGCAGATTCCGAATCCACATAATCTCCTTCCCAGCGTCAACACCAGCAATGTATTCAGCTTCAGTTGTGGAAAGAGAGACAGTGGATTGGAGTTTGCTTCTCCAGCTCACTGGACCACCATTCATCATCACCAAATAACCACCAGTGCTTTTGCCAGTATCTCGGCATCCACCATGATCAGCGTCGGTGTAGGTAATGAAGGGATGTGGTGAGGGGGAGGATGATTTGGAATAGGTGATGCGGTAGTCGAGGGTGCCTTTGATGTAGCGGAAGAGATGTTTGACTGCTTTCCAGTGAGCTTCACCAGGATTGGAGTTGAAGCGTGCAAGGACACCAACAGTGTGGGAGATGTCAGCACGAGTTTGGGTGGACAAGTACATCAGAGAGCCAACAGCAGACAAATAGATGCCGCCATACTGCTTGGCTTCCTCTTCAGTCTTGGCGCCCATCTCCTTGGTCAAAGTAAGACCAGGAAGCATTGGAGTGGTGACAGGATGGCAATCAGACATGTTGAACTGCTCAAGCATGTTAACAGCATATTGCCGCTGGGAAAGATGGATGTCTCCAGTATCTGAGTCACGCTCAATCTTGACACCCAACAGGAACTCTGTGGGGCCAAGATCCTTGACTTTGAATGAGGAGCCAAGTTGAGCAATGACTCGGTCAATGTCGGCATTGTGTTTAGCACAGATTATGCCATCATCGACATAGATGGGGAGGATGATGCGCACAGTGCCATCGTCAAAGACATAACACGAGCGATCAGACTGGAGACACTTGAAACCCATAGCAACAAGCTTTTCACTCAGCTTCTTATTCCACTGACGACCAGCCTGCTTGAGCCCATAAAGAGACTTTCGCAATTTGAGAAGCTGGCCACGCTCTCCCTGAGGGAATCCTTCTGGTTGAGTCATATAGACATCTTCCTCCAGATCCCCATTCAGGTAAGCAGACGAAAAGTCAATGGAACGAAGTTTGAGTTCATGCTGAGCAGCCAAAGCAAGTATGATGCGCAGTGTGGAGGGTCTGAAGGTAGGGGAGAAGATCTCGTTGTAGTCAATGCCAAAGCGCTGGCCACGACCATCTGCAACGAGTCTCGCCTTGTAGCGCTCAATAGAGCCATCAGACTTGTGCTTGATGACAAAGACCCACTGAGAGCGAATGGGCTTCACATCTGGGGGTGCATCCACAACATCCCAAGTGCAGTTCTCCAGAAGAGAGTTAATCTCAGAGACTGCAGCTTCTTCCCAAAGATGAGCATCTGTACGCCGTAGTGCTTCATGATAAGTGCGAGGATTGCCAGAATGCACAGCAGATCGCGCTAACTGGACATGGGCATAGTTTGCAGCTTGAAGCAAGTAACTCGATGGATCGCCTTCATGAGCAACAATGAGAGCACTACCTGATCTGAGAAGCAATTCATCATCGCTTTCAGAGTCAGGAGCTACAGCTGGTGCGGGTGCAGCAGGCTCATCATCGCTGTCAGAGTGAACAGCAGGTGTAGGTTCACGCACTTTCCACCACTCCCTGGATGGCTGGTGTGCAGTTGTCTGACCGTGGAAGCGGCGACGTGCTGCAACACCAATGGGAGATGGAGGTTGTGGTGGCTGCTCAGGTTCATCATCAGGCAGATCCGGAGTGTGAGGACGAGTAGATGGCGGTGAATGTGGAGGGGAAGGAGCCAAATTAGGGGGATTTGGCGGTGGTGCAGGGGTGCTCGATGAACACCAGAATCATCTTCATCATCTCCCCCGTCATCGTGCACCACTGGCAGCAAAGCGGGAGGAAGATTGACAAAATCAGATGAAGGAGCTCCAGGACATTGCTGCATGAGTGCAGGCTTATTCCCAGGATAATAGCGCTCATCAAAGACAGCGCACTCCGATGTGACCATCTTTCTGGTCACAGGGTTGTAGAACAACCAGCCCTTGTATTCTGTAGGATAACCCACAAAAATACACTTCTGGAAGTGAATGCCAGAAGCATCCCGTTTGTCACGTTGCACATGCACATAGGCAAGGCAGCCCCACACACGGAGGTGGGTCACATCTGGCTTCACATTGTACCACAGCTCATATGGAGTAGTGTCCTCCGGAATGTGAGCATGTGGATGCATGTTTGCAACATGAATATAAGCAGCCACTGCAAGCGCTCTGAAAGAGGGCGGCAGGTTTGCCTCATGGAGCATAGCCGTTGAGTGCTCATCAACTGTACGATTGCCACGTTCAGCGGTCCCGTTCTGTTGTGGTCTGTTCCTCGTCGAATGACGGCGCACAATGCCCTCAGAGGCGAGATAGTTCTCAAACTCCTTAGACATGTACTCCCCACCTTCATCGTCCTGAAAGGCCTTGATTTTACATCCAAAGTGATTCTCAGCATAAGCCTTGAACACCCTGAACGCACTGAATGTACCACTCTTGCGCTTCATGTGCATTGCAACTTTGAAGCCTGTATGATCATCAATGAAAAGCACACGATACCTCCAACCCTCTCGGGTGAAGACCTTGTACTCCTTCAGATCAGAGTGTATCAAATCCAGTGGCGCAGCAGAACGATGTCCAGTGGAAGGAAACGGAGCAGCATTCAGCTTGCCTGCCAAACAAGGCTCACAGATGGGATCTGGTTTTGGGTTGAAGTGAGCTTCGCACCAGTGACCAGATTCTTGCTCAAGATCTTCTGAGTATCAGTGTGATGACCAAGTCGACGATGCAACAGGCCAAGATCAAGAGGCAAAGTCCCAACTGCAGACAAAGCTGATTCAGAATCAGGAGCAACTTCTCTCACAAATGACTGGTTCCTCTCATCAATGTCCGCTTCAAACAGAAGCTCTCCATCTCTTTCAAAGGTTGTCAGACATCCTTTGGTAAGAATAGTGTATCCATGAACACGAGATAGATGTAAGACAGAGAGGAGATTATGAGACAAGAGAGGAACATATAAGACATTTGTAAGAACTATGTGACGGCTACGTTGTCCGTGTATAAGCGGCCTAAGCAGTGTACATCCAATCAACTCGGAGTATATAATAACCCCATTTGCGACCTCGACGGGAATCCTGTATGGACGGGTGTTGAAGAGTCGCTGCTGCGAACCCGTCATGTGTGAAGTGCACCCTGTGTCTGGATTCCATCGCCAGTCAGTGAGTGATGCAAAGGATACGGACAGCACACTTGCATTAGGGGCTTTGGACGCTGCTGGACCCCTGGTAGGCCTGGGCTTGCCTAAGAAGTCCAAAAACTTGAAGCATTGGAGCATGCTGTGCCCAAGTTTGCCACAGCAAACACACATAATAGGTGGCTGGGCAGGGGGTGTGACAGCAGGTGCAGCCACAGTTGATGAGGGGGGTGGAAGAGGTGGAGTTGCAGCCAGTGCAAGGCCAGAAATCGGATTGATCTGGCTGGTGTCACCTTCCTGATGAGCAGTCCTAAATGCCTGGTGATTGGCATAGGCCTCTTCAATTGCCTTCACCTCGAGGTCTGTGGGAGACTGCTCGAACGGTGCTTTGAGGACAGCAAATTGATCATCAGGAAGGGCCATAAGAAGAACCACAGCTTGTAGTTCCTCGTCTGCTTTTTCAAGGTCAAACTCAGGAGACCTGGAGTCCCTGAGCAAACGCATAGCAGCAGCAACACGACCAGTCAGAGACATCAAAGTCTCACTCTCCCGAAGGCGAATGGACGTCAATGTTCTGTAGGCATTGAAGCGAGCTCCAGCCTTCCTTGGAGCAAAGAGTGACTCCAAGGCATCCCACATAGCTTTGGGATCGTCGTCATGCTGCTTAACGAGGGGCTTGACATCTGCACCCAACATGGACCACAGAATGCCAGCACACTTCTCTCTGCTTGGTGCATCTTCTGGTTCAGATGACACAACCAAGCAGTGGGCATACACCTCCTTGCGACGCAGGTAGGCTTTAGCATCACTCTTCCAATCAGAGAACATAGTCTCCTTGGACAAAACAGGAACAGGAACGGAGTCTGAATGAGACATGGTGGGAAATGGGGGAAAGAAGAGCGCAGAGAGATGGGATGATAAGCTAGAACCAACTGCCAAAAACGGACAGATGGCGCCCTCAGGAGTGTGTGTGAAGAAAGGGATGTAGGTAGTGTATGTAACTGAAGCTAATGAACACCCAGTTGTAAGGCACTTGGGCCCTAATCCCAGAATCAACGGATTGACTACCGTTTGTTTTCTGGAGAATAAAGACTACCTCGCACAGAGGATTCGTCCCAACAGTTGGTGTTCCTAACTACTAAGACTTAGGCACACACACTATAAGGGCAGAGAGTAGGAGCGCAGATGGATGAAGATCTCAGGAATGAATGGAGAGATGATCAGAGGGCGGGGCCCATAACCTGTTGAACAGGCAAGCAAAGATGTCTGGAGCCAACAGTAAGAACTCTGTGATTGCATGTATGAAACTACTTGCCTGGAGCCAACAGTAAGAACTGGGGATCCAGGACAGTGCTACTCTACTTATATACCTAGAGGAACAAGGGAGTAGCTAGAATGGGAACAAAGGAATAGCTAAACTAAGACACAAGGGAGTATCCAAAATGAGAACAAGAAGTTCTTGTTCCCAATGCAGAACAAGGAGTCCTTGTTCCAAATCCAAAACAAGGAGAAGTAGGATCAAAGAGTGATAGGATCAATGATAGGATCAGGTAGGATCAGATGGGATCAATAGTGATCGGATCAAAGTAGTGATCAATGAATCAAAAAAGATCAAAAAGGTGAGAATGAGTCTGTCCAAAACACAAACTCCAACATCTTCAACACCCGTCCATACAGGATTCCCGTCGAGGTCGCAAATGGGGTTATTATATACTCCGAGTTGATTGGATGTACACTGCTTAGGCCGCTTATACACGGACAACGTAGCCGTCACATAGTTCTTACAAATGTCTTATATGTTCCTCTCTTGTCTCACAATCTCCTCTCTGTTCTACATCTATCTCGTGTTCATGGATACACTATTCTTACCAAAGGATGTCTGACAACCTTTGAAAGAGATGGAGAGCTTCTGTTTGAAGCAGACATTGATGAGAGGAACCAGTCATTTGTGAGAGAAGTTGCTCCTGATTCTGAATCAGCTTTGTCTGCAGTTGGGACTTTGCCTCTTGATCTTGGCCTGTTGCATCGTCGACTTGGTCATCACACTGATACTCAGAAGATCTTGAGCAAGAATCTGGTTACTGGTGCGAAGCTCACTTCAACCCAGAAGCCAGATCCCATCTGTGAGCCTTGTTTGGCTGGCAAGCTGAATGCTGCTCCGTTTCCTTCCACTGGACATCGTTCTGCTGCGCCACTGGATTTGATACACTCTGATCTGAAGGAGTACAAGGTCTTCACCCGAGAGGGTTGGAGGTATCGTGTGCTTTTCATTGATGATCATACAGGCTTCAAAGTTGCAATGCACATGAAGCGCAAGAGTGGTACATTCAGTGCGTTCAGGGTGTTCAAGGCTTATGCTGAGAATCACTTTGGATGTAAAATCAAGGCCTTTCAGGACGATGAAGGTGGGGAGTACATGTCTAAGGAGTTTGAGAACTATCTCGCCTCTGAGGGCATTGTGCGCCGTCATTCGACGAGGAACAGACCACAACAGAACGGGACCGCTGAACGTGGCAATCGTACAGTTGATGAGCACTCAACGGCTATGCTCCATGAGGCAAACCTGCCGCCCTCTTTCAGAGCGCTTGCAGTGGCTGCTTATATTCATGTTGCAAACATGCATCCACATGCTCACATTCCGGAGGACACTACTCCATATGAGCTGTGGTACAATGTGAAGCCAGATGTGACACACCTCCGTGTGTGGGGCTGCCTTGCCTATGTGCATGTGCAACGTGACAAACGGGATGCTTCTGGCATTCACTTCCAGAAGTGTATTTTTGTGGGTTATCCTACAGAATACAAGGGCTGGTTGTTCTACAACCCTGTGACCAGAAAGATAGTCACATCGGAGTGCGCTGTCTTTGATGAGCGCTATTATCCTGGGAATAAGCCTGCACTCATGCAGCAATGTCCTGGAGCTCCTTCATCTGATTTTGTCAATCTTCCTCCCGCTTTGCTGCCAGTGGTGCACGATGACGGGGGAGATGATGAAGATGATTCTGGTGTTCATCGAGCACCCCCTGCACCACCGCCAAATCCCCCTAATTTGGCTCCTTCCCCTCCACATTCACCGCCATCTACTCGTCCTCACACTCCGGATCTGCCTGATGATGAACCTGAGCAGCCACCACAACCTCCATCTCCCATTGGTGTTGCAGCACGTCGCCGCTTCCACGGTCAGACAACTGCACACCAGCCATCCAGGGAGTGGTGGAAAGTGCGTGAACCTACACCTGCTGTTCACTCTGACAGCGATGATGAGCCTGCTGCACCCGCACCAGCTGTAGCTCCTGACTCTGAAAGCGATGATGAATTGCTTCTCAGATCAGGTAGTGCTCTCATTGTTGCTCATGAAGGCGATCCATCGAGTTACTTGCTTCAAGCTGCAAACTATGCCCATGTCCAGTTAGCGCGATCTGCTGTGCATTCTGGCAATCCTCGCACTTATCATGAAGCACTACGGCGTACAGATGCTCATCTTTGGGAAGAAGCTGCAGTCTCTGAGATTAACTCTCTTCTGGAGAACTGCACTTGGGATGTTGTGGATGCACCCCCAGATGTGAAGCCCATTCGCTCTCAGTGGGTCTTTGTCATCAAGCACAAGTCTGATGGCTCTATTGAGCGCTACAAGGCGAGACTCGTTGCAGATGGTCGTGGCCAGCGCTTTGGCATTGACTACAACGAGATCTTCTCCCCTACCTTCAGACCCTCCACACTGCGCATCATACTTGCTTTGGCTGCTCAGCATGAACTCAAACTTCGTTCCATTGACTTTTCGTCTGCTTACCTGAATGGGGATCTGGAGGAAGATGTCTATATGACTCAACCAGAAGGATTCCCTCAGGGAGAGCGTGGCCAGCTTCTCAAATTGCGAAAGTCTCTTTATGGGCTCAAGCAGGCTGGTCGTCAGTGGAATAAGAAGCTGAGTGAAAAGCTTGTTGCTATGGGTTTCAAGTGTCTCCAGTCTGATCGCTCGTGTTACGTCTTTGACGATGGCACTGTGCGCATCATCCTCCCCATCTATGTCGATGACGGCATGATCTGTGCTAAGCACAATGCTGACATTGACCGGGTCATTGCTCAACTTGGCTCCTCATTCAAAGTCAAGGATCTTGGCCCCACAGAGTTCCTGTTGGGTGTCAAGATTGAGTGTGACTCAGATACTGGAGACATCCATCTTTCCCAGCGGCAATATGCTGTTAACATGCTTGAGCAGTTCAACATGTCTGATTGCCATCCTGTCACCACTCCAATGCTTCCTGGTCTTACTTTGACCAAGGAGATGGGCGCTAAGACTGAGGAGGAAGCCAAGCAGTATGGCGGCATCTATTTGTCTGCTGTTGGCTCTCTGATGTACTTGTCCACCCAAACTCGTGCTGACATCTCCCACACTGTTGGCGTCCTTGCACGCTTCAACTCCAATCCTGGGGAAGCTCACTGGAAAGCGGTCAAACATCTCTTCCGCTACATCAAAGGCACACTTGACTACCGCATCACCTACTCCAAATCATCATCCCCCTCACCACATCCCTTCATTACCTACACCGACGCTGATCATGGTGGATGCCGAGATACTGGCAAAAGCACTGGTGGTTACTTGGTGATGATGAATGGTGGTCCAGTGAGCTGGAGAAGCAAGCTCCAATCCACTGTCTCCCTTTCCACAACTGAAGCTGAATACATTGCGGGTGTTGACGCTGGAAAGGAGATCATGTGGATTCGGAATCTGCTGTTGGAGTTGGGCTATGGAGTGTCTGGTGCCTCCCCCTCTGCATGGACAATCAGTCTGCTATTCGTGTCTCCAAGAATCCTGAGCACCATGGTCGCATGAAGCATCTTGACCTTGCTCATTATTGGCTTCGTGACCAAGTTGCCAAGGGATTCATTGGTGTTGAATATGTTCACACCCAGGAGCAGCTTGCTGACATCCTAACCAAACCGCTACCTAGTCCCACTGTGGATAAGTTGCGTGTTATGATAGGATTGCGAGGGAGATGAATGGTGAGACTGGTCTCGTCCCGGGGGAGTGTTGGACTTTGTGTTTTGGACAGACACATTCTCACCTTTCTGATCTTCTTTGATCCTACTTGTCCTTGTTCCGGATTTGGAACAAGGACTCCTTGTTCTGCATTGGGAACAATAACTCCTTGTTCTCATTTTGGATACTCCCTTGTATCTTAGTTTGGCTATTCCTTGTTCCCATTCTAGCTACTCCCTTGTTCCTCTAGGTATATAAGTAGAGTAGCACTGTCCTGGATCCCCAGTTCTTACTGTTGGCTCCAGGCAAGTAGTTTCTCACATGCAATCACAGAGTTCTTACTGTTGGCTCCAGACATCTTTGCTTGCCTGTTCAACATGTTGAAGTATGGATTTGTTCCTTTCACACTATAGGCAGAATAGCTCAGTTGGTAAGAGCACTGGTAGTGCAATTACCTAGAGGTCCCCGGTTCGATTCCGGGTTCAGCCATTTTCTCCAACATGGTAGCAGCAACCGTCAGGTTGTAAGACGACTGGATGAAAGAGGCCAGCGCAGCCTGAGGTCACCTGAGGGAAAATGGTGCCCCCCTTTGTGAGTTCCCAGAGCCAATAGTGCTCAGGTCCCGGGGGAGTGTTGAAGTATGGATTTGTTCCTTTCACACTATAGGCAGAATAGCTCAGTTGGTAAGAGCACTGGTAGTGCAATTACCTAGGTCCCCGGTTCGATTGGGTTCAGCCATTTTCATCACCAAGTAACCACCAGTGCTTTTGCCAGTATCTCGGCATCCACCATGATCAGCGTCGGTGTAGGTAATGAAGGGATGTGGTGAGGGGGATGATGATTTGGAATAGGTGATGCGGTAGTCGAGGGTGCCTTTGATGTAGCGGAAGAGATGTTTGACCGCTTTCCAGTGAGCTTCACCAGGATTGGAGTTGAAGCGTGCAAGGACGCCAACAGTGTGGGAGATGTCAGCACGAGTTTGGGTGGACAAATACATCAGAGAGCCAACAGCAGACAAATAGATGCTGCCATACTGCTTGGCTTCCTCCTCAGTCTTAGCGCCCATCTCCTTGGTCAAAGTAAGACCAGGAAGCATTGGAGTGGTGACAGGATGGCAATCAGACATGTTGAACTGCTCAAGCATGTTAACAGCATATTGCCGCTGGGAAAGATGGATGTCTCCAGTATCTGAGTCACGCTCAATCTTGACACCCAACAGGAACTCTGTGGGGCCAAGATCCTTGACTTTGAATGAGGAGCCAAGTTGAGCAATGACTCGGTCAATGTCAGCATCGTGCTTAGCACAGATCATGCCGTCATCGACATAGATGGGGAGGATGATGCGCACAGTGCCATCGTCAAAGACATAGCACGAGCGATCAGACTGGAGACACTTGAAACCCATAGCAACAAGCTTTTCACTCAGCTTCTTGTTCCACTGACGACCAGCCTGCTTGAGCCCATAAAGAGACTTTCGCAATTTGAGAAGCTGGCCACGCTCTCCCTGAGGGAATCCTTCTGGTTGAGTCATATAGACATCTTCCTCCAGATCCCCATTCAGGTAAGCAGACGAAAAGTCAATGGAACGAAGTTTGAGTTCATGCTGAGCAGCCAAAGCAAGTATGATGCGCAGTGTGGAGGGTCTGAAGGTAGGGGAGAAGATCTCGTTGTAGTCAATGCCAAAGCGGCACGACCATCTGCAACGAGTCTCGCCTTGTAGCGCTCAATAGAGCCATCAGACTTGTGCTTGATGACAAAGACCCACTGAGAGCGAATGGGCTTCACATCTGGAGGTGCATCCACAACATCCCAAGTGCAGTTCTCCAAAAGAGAGTTAATCTCAGAGACTGCAGCTTCTTCCCAAAGATGAGCATCTGTACGCCGTAGTGCTTCATGATAAGTGCGAGGATTGCCAGAATGCACAGCAGATCGCGCTAACTGGACATGGGCATAGTTCGCAGCTTGAAGCAAGTAACTCGATGGATCGCCTTCATGAGCAACAATGAGAGCACTACCTGATCTGAGAAGCAATTCATCATCGCTTTCAGAGTCAGGAGCTACAGCTGGTGGGGTGCAGCAGGCTCATCATCGCTGTCAGAGTGAACAGCAGGTTTAGGTTCACGCACTTTCCACCACTCCCTGGATGGCTGGTGTGCAGTTGTCTGACCGTGGAAGCGGCGACGTGCTGCAACACCAATGGGAGATGGAGGTTGTGGTGGTTGCTCAGGTTCATCAGGCAAATCGGAGTGTGAGGGCGAGTAGATGGCGGTGAATGTGGAGGGGAAGGAGCCAAATTAGGGGGATTTGGCGGTGGTGCAGGGGGTGCTCGATGAACACCAGAATCATCTTCATCATCTCCCCCGTCATCGCGCACCACTGGCAGCAAAGCGGGAGGAAGATTGACAAAGTCAGATGAAGGAGCTCCAGGACATTGCTGCATGAGTGCAGGCTTATTCCCAGGATAATAGCGCTCATCAAAGACAGCGCACTCTGATGTGACCATCTTTCTGGTCACAGGGTTGTAGAACAACCAGCCCTTGTATTCTGTAGGATAACCCACAAAAATACACTTCTGGAAGTGAATGCCAGAAGCATCCCGTTTGTCACGTTGCACATGCACATAGGCAAGGCAGCCCCACACACGGAGGTGTGTCACATCCGGCTTTATATTGTACCACAGCTCATATGGAGTAGTGTCCTCCGGAATGTGAGCATGTGGATGCATGTTTGCAACATGAATATAAGCAGCCACTGCAAGCGCTCTGAAAGAGGGCGGCAGGTTTGCCTCATGGAGCATAGCCGTTGAGTGCTCATCAACTGTACGATTGCCACGTTCAGCAGTCCCGTTCTGTTGTGGTCTGTTCCTCGTTGAATGACGGCGCACAATGCCCTCAGAGGCGAGATAGTTCTCAAACTCCTTAGACATGTACTCCCCACCTTCATCGTCCTGGAAGGCCTTGATTTTACGTCCAAAGTGATTCTCAGCATAAGCCTTGAACACCTTGAACGCACTGAATGTACCACTCTTGCGCTTCATGTGCATTGCAACTTTGAAGCCTGTATGATCATCAATGAAGAGAACACGATATCTCCAACCCTCTCGGGTGAAGACCTTGTACTCCTTCAGATCAGAGTGTATCAAATCCAGTGGCGCAGCAGAACGATGTCCAGTGGAAGGAAACGGAGCAGCATTCAGTTTGCCAGCCAAACAAGGCTCACAGATGGGATCTGGCTTTTGGGTTGAAGTGAGCTTCGCACCAGTAACCAGATTCTTGCTCAAGATCTTCTGAGTATCAGTGTGATGACCAAGTCGACGATGCAACAGGCCAAGATCAAGAGGCAAAGTCCCAACTGCAGACAAAGCTGATTCAGAATCAGGAGCAACTTCTCTCACAAATGACTGGTTCCTCTCATCAATGTCTGCTTCAAACAGAAGCTCTCCATCTCTTTCAAAGGTTGTCAGACATCCTTTGGTAAGAATAGTGTATCCATGAACACGAGATAGATGTAGAACAGAGAGGAGATTGTGAGACAAGAGAGGAACATATAAGACATTTGTAAGAACTATGTGACGGCTACGTTGTCCGTGTATAAGCGGCCTAAGCAGTGTACATCCAATCAACTCGGAGTATATAATAACCCCATTTGCGACCTCGACGGGAATCCTGTATGGACGGGTGTTGAAGAGTCGCTGCTGCGAACCCGTCATGTGTGAAGTGCACCCTGTGTCTGGATTCCATCGCCAGTCAGTGAGTGATGCAAAGGATACGGACAGCACACTTGCATTAGGGGCTTTGGACGCTGCTGGACCCCTGGTAGGCCTGGGCTTGCCTAAGAAGTCCAAAAACTTGAAGCATTGGAGCATGCTGTACCAGGGGTCCAGCAGCGTCCAAAGCCCCTAATGCAAGTGTGCTGTCCGTATCCTTTGCATCACTCACTGACTGGCGATGGAATCCAGACACAGGGTGCACTTCACACATGACGGGTTCGCAGCAGCGACTCTTCAACACCCGTCCATACAGGATTCCCGTCGAGGTCGCAAATGGGGTTATTATATACTCCGAGTTGATTGGATGTACACTGCTTAGGCCGCTTATACACGGACAATGTAGCCGTCACATAGTACTCACAAATGTCTTATATGTTCCTCTGTGTCACATAATCTCCTCTCTGTCTTACATCTATCTCGTGTTCATGGATACACTATTCTTACCAAAGGATGTCTGACAACCTTTGAAAGAGATGGAGAGCTTCTGTTTGAAGCGGACATTGATGAGAGGAACCAGTCATTTGTGAGAGAAGTTGTTCCTGATTCTGAATCAGCTTTGTCTGCAGTTGGGACTTTGCCTCTTGATCTAGGCCTGTTGCATCGTCGACTTGGTCATCACACTGATACTCAGAAGATCTTGAGCAAGAATCTGGTTACTGGTGCGAAGCTCACTTCAACCCAAAAGCCAGATCCCATCTGTGAGCCTTGTTTGGCTGGCAAACTGAATGCTGCTCCGTTTCCTTCCACTGGACATCGTTCTGCTGCGCCACTGGATTTGATACACTCTGATCTGAAGGAGTACAAGGTCTTCACCCGAGAGGGTTGGAGATATCGTGTTCTCTTCATTGATGATCATACAGGCTTCAAAGTTGCAATGCACATGAAGCGCAAGAGTGGTACATTCAGTGCGTTCAAGGTGTTCAAGGCTTATGCTGAGAATCACTTTGGACGTAAAATCAAGGCCTTCCAGGACGATGAAGGTGGGGAGTACATGTCTAAGGAGTTTGAGAACTATCTCGCCTCTGAGGGCATTGTGCGCCGTCATTCAACGAGGAACAGACCACAACAGAACGGGACTGCTGAACGTGGCAATCGTACAGTTGATGAGCACTCAACGGCTATGCTCCATGAGGCAAACCTGCCGCCCTCTTTCAGAGCGCTTGCAGTGGCTGCTTATATTCATGTTGCAAACATGCATCCACATGCTCACATTCCGGAGGACACTACTCCATATGAGCTGTGGTACAATATAAAGCCGGATGTGACACACCTCCGTGTGTGGGGCTGCCTTGCCTATGTGCATGTGCAACGTGACAAACGGGATGCTTCTGGCATTCACTTCCAGAAGTGTATTTTTGTGGGTTATCCTACAGAATACAAGGGCTGGTTGTTCTACAACCCTGTGACCAGAAAGATGGTCACATCAGAGTGCGCTGTCTTTGATGAGCGCTATTATCCTGGGAATAAGCCTGCACTCATGCAGCAATGTCCTGGAGCTCCTTCATCTGACTTTGTCAATCTTCCTCCCGCTTTGCTGCCAGTGGTGCGCGATGACGGGGGAGATGATGAAGATGATTCTGGTGTTCATCGAGCACCCCCTGCACCACCGCCAAATCCCCCTAATTTGGCTCCTTCCCCTCCACATTCACCACCATCTACTCGCCCTCACACTCCAGATTTGCCTGATGAACCTGAGCAACCACCACAACCTCCATCTCCCATTGGTGTTGCAGCACGTCGCCGCTTCCACGGTCAGACAACTACACATCAGCCATCCAGGGAGTGGTGAAAAGTGCGTGAACCTACCCCTGCTGTTCACTCTGACAGCGATGATGAGCCTGCTGCACCCACACCAGCTGTAGCTCCTGACTCTGAAAGCGATGATGAATTGCTTCTCAGATCAGGTAGTGCTCTCATTGTTGCTCATGAAGGCGATCCATCGAGTTACTTGCTTCAAGCTGCGAACTATGCCCATGTGCAGTTAGCACGATCTGCTGTGCATTCTGGCAATCCTCGCACTTATCATGAAGCACTACGGCGTACAGATGCTCATCTTTAGGAAGAAGCTGCAGTCTCTGAGATTAACTCTCTTTTGGAGAACTGCACTTGGGATGTTGTGGATGCACCTCCAGATGTGAAGCCCATTCGCTCTCAGTGGGTCTTTGTCATCAAGCACAAGTCTGATGGCTCTATTGAGCGCTACAAGGCGAGACTCGTTGCAGATGGTCGTGGCCAACGCTTTGGCATTGACTACAATGAGATCTTCTCCCCTACCTTCAGACCTTCCACATTGCGCATCATACTTGCTTTGGCTGCTCAGCATGAGCTCAAACTTCGTTCCATTGATTTTTCGTCTGCTTACCTGAATGGGGATCTGGAGGAAGATGTCTATATGACTCAACCAGAAGGATTCCCTCAGGGAGAGCGTGGCCAGCTTCTTAAACTGCGCAAGTCTCTGTATGGGCTTAAGCAGGCTGGTCGTCAGTGGAACAAGAAGCTGAGTGAAAAGCTTGTTGCTATGGGTTTCAAGTGTCTCCAGTCTGATCGCTCGTGCTATGTCTTTGATGATGGCACTGTGCACATCATCCTCCCCATCTATGGTGATGATGCCATGATCTGTGCTAAGCACGATGCTGACATTGACCGGGTCATTGCTCAACTTGGCTCCTCATTCAAAGTCAAGGATCTTGGCCCCACAGAGTTCCTGTTGGGTGTCAAGATTGAGCGTGACTCAGATACTGGAGACATCCACCTTTCCCAGCGGCAATATGCTGTTAACATGCTTGAGCAGTTCAACATGTCTGATTGCCATCCTGTCACCACTCCAATGCTTCCTGGTCTTACTTTGACCAAGGAGATGGGCGCTAAGACTGAGGAGGAAGCCAAGCAGTATGGCAGCATCTATTTGTCTGCTGTTGGCTCTCTGATGTACTTGTCCATGTTAGAACCAGTGGCGGGGGTGACACCCACACAGTAGGGACAACTAAGGTGCGTCTGAACCGTGTTATGAATAAACCGTTGTATTCAAGGTCTTTGCTCGATAGGGATTAAGCCTATCGAGCGAAACTACTTATACAAGATGTCCAGGCCGTTTACGTAGTCTACTATAAGTAATCGGGTAGCTATCCGAGACACCTGATACTACTAAAGGAGAAACTACGGACGGACTAATAGAACATGTGTCACGGTACAATAATATCCATATTGGTAATGGTCCGAAGTAATCGCGTAAGGGAAATTAAACTAAATGCCGAGTCCAACTCCAACATCCAACAGTCCACCCAAACTCGTGCTGACATCTCCCACACTGTTGGCGTCCTTGCACGCTTCAACTCCAATCCTGGTGAAGCTCACTGGAAAGCGGTCAAACATCTCTTCCGCTACATCAAAGGCACCCTCGACTACCGCATCACCTATTCCAAATCACCATCCCCCTCACCACATCCCTTCATTACCTACACCGATGCTGATCATGGTGGATGCCGAGATACTGGCAAAAGCACTGGTGGTTACTTGGTGATGATGAATGGTGGTCCAGTGAGCTGGAGAAGCAAACTCCAATCCACTGTCTCTTTCCACAACTGAAGCTGAATACATTGCTGGTGTTGACGCTGGGAAGGAGATTATGTGGATTCGGAATCTGCTATTGGAGTTGGGCTATGGAGTGTCTGGTGCCTCCCCTCTTTGCATGGACAATCAGTCTGCTATTCGTGTCTCCAAAAATCCTGAGCACCATGGTCGCATGAAGCATCTTGACCTTGCTCATTACTGGCTTCGTGACCAAGTTGCCAAGGGATTCATTGGTGTTGAATATGTTCACACCCAGGAGCAACTTGCTGACATCCTGACCAAACCGCTGCCTAGTCCCACTGTGGATAAGTTGCGTGTTATGATAGGATTGCAGGGGAGATGAATGGCGAGACTGGTCTCGTCCCAGGGGAGTGTTGGACTTTGTGTTTTGGACAGACACATTCTCACCTTTTTTATCTATTGATCGCTTCTTTGATCCGATCATCTTTGATCCCATCTGATCCTACCTGATCCTATCATTGATCCCATCACTCCACTTTGATCCTACTTGTCCTTGTTCCGGATTTGGTTGTTCCTTTATTACAGATGTGTTCTTGTTCTCATTTTGGATGTTCCCTTGTATCTTAGTTTAGCCATTCCTTTGTTCCCATTCTAGCTACTCCCTTGTTCCTCTAGGTATATAAGTAGAGTAGCACTGTCCTGGATCCCCAGTTCTTACTGTTGGCTCCAGGCAAGTAGTTTCATACATGCAATCACAGAGTTCTTACTGTTGGCTTCAGACATCTTTGCTTGCCTGTTCAACAGCTCGTGGGTACGTCTAATTACTCAGCTGCTAAGCCGCTGCCACCTGTGCCACCATTCCACCTGTGCCACCGTTCCACGTTTGCCACCACTAAATGCGAC